>JADDOH010006891.1:130000-157030 GCA_016648135.1 Agrypnia vestita | reverse complement strand
CATTATGAAAGATTGATAACTAAAAAAGGTCACTAAAATATATTTTTTAGTCTTCATTAGTATATATTTATACCATAATATTAACGTAAAGAGGAAACAATATTATAATCAAGAGCTTGCAATTTTTTCAGAACAAAGTTCTGTGAAACCATTCTGGTAGCAGCCAAATATTTTTTCATCGATTTGATTTTTCTGTATGTCTTTCCAATTGATTAATTAATTAAGAAATAATATTATTATTCATAAGGAAATAAAATATACACGACATCCTAGGTGTTAAAATTACAAAATATGGATTTTAACGAAACCAGAGAGTTTGAGAGAGCGCGTTGTTTTTCTCCAGGGAAATCAACACATACATATGTACGTAGGTACTTCTTTAAGATTTCTCATTCAGTTTTAAAAGAAATGGGACTTAGGTATGTAAACAGGTCCGTAGTTGTTCGTTTCAGTTACTTCCAGCTACACATTGGTGTCATAATTGAGTCATATTTCTTGATTTAGATAGAAGTGAGTGCATCTACACTATTTATTTATTTATTTATTTCAAAAAATCCTTATTTAAATATATAGGTACTTAATAATAATTTAACAATATAAAATATGTTTAGGACTCTCGCCTCGTGATCCAAAGGTCGCAGGTTCGAATCTCACTCCAGACAAGCAAGTTAGTCCTATTTTCATAGCACAAGCGTTTAGCTTAATTTGAAAATAGTAAGAATATTGATGTGACACGAATTCCGCAATTACACATTTTTTGTTGTTGTTGTTAGGTATGTGGATTATGCCACTCTACTAGGCTACGCCTGTCCCAGAGTGGCGTTATAGAACACAATTATAATATTTTTTTTGAATTCGTCAATAATATTGTTTTCATAAGATAATAATTATGTATTATTAGTATGTAATTATGTAATAATTATGTATCTACTTATGTAATTATGTAATTATATAATTATGTAATAAAGTATCAAGTGCAATGTTAGTGATAAGTTGAGTTAGTCATAAGTCCAAGTGTAAATATGTGTAGAATATTGTTTAATCTAAAAAGGGTTACAGTTTTGTTTAAGATTATTTTTTATTTTCCTTAATTAATTAATTAATTTATTTAGGTATATATTTTTATTTATAGTCTAATTAATTAATTAATTAGTCTAGTCTGTTTTGTTTTTAATTTTGAAACTATGGTGTGGCACATTTTTACCCGTTTGAGGGTAGGTTAGAGGCTGGTCAGAGATGTCGCATCAGACATTGTTTCGAGTCGAAAGTTTTTTTTGAATCCGGGACGTAATAATGAACCGAGCCGTGGAGCGGGACGGGCGCTCGTCAGCCCAGGGTCTGCGCCTCCAGGCTCAGCCCCGCGCCCAGCTCCCAGGATCAGAAGGATTATTATGGAAATTCGTGTTCGCGTACATTGTGGAATATTAATAGGGCGAGCACGCGTGCTAAAATAAATACCATTTCTTAATCTGATTTTTCGGTCTCGGCATACAAAATACTTTCAGAGTTATAAGATTAATTATATGAAGAGTTATCTTTATTTCTCAAAATATTTGTTTGAAGTATCCGATTAATGTTGATATTGAAAACACTAATTTCTTTCAGAATATTTTTGAGTATGTCCAAATTTTTTCAGAACAGAACTGGATTTTTGTTGCAGGGATATCATTAATCAATCTATGTATATATAGAAAAAAAAATTTAGATAATATTTCTGGCGTATTCTAGCGGAATGTTAGTAATTCGGATGAATTTTCACTCACACAGATAAAGTATATTGCTTAAAATACTCCAAAAAAATCTATAGATGTCTCATTAACGACATCTGTGGTCAATCAAGGCGAATGAAAAAGCTTTGGTGCTAGCCGCGTGGAGGATCGTTAGAACTTACATGTGAAACGTGGCGCATAATTTAAATTTATATAAAACTTCCATAAATTAGTAGACATGGTATTCTATGTTATTCTATCATGAGTGGAAATGGCGAACGTTGCACATGTGTAAAGTGATCAGTCAGCCGTACGATAGGTCGTAAGCTCTATGAACACCCAACACATACTTGCCCATAAAAAAATACAGTTTCGTCTCTGCGAGACATCTATATATACATTGATTGACTAATTTCTTTAAATATAATTATTAATTTCGTACCTTTTGAAATCTTCAACCATTCAAATAAATTACAGGAATCAATAAGTTTAAATAAATTAAATCTATTTACATATTTATTCGAAATTCTTCGGAACTTCGAACTGATTTCTATCTAGAAACTCTCGATAACATTGGAAGTGTAAATTCCGCTTGAAAAAATAAAGATCCCAATAATATTTTTTTTCATACAACACGAATCTCTCTAATTTCCACATTTAACAAAAGGACCCTTATATTTTATGTTAGTTAAATCGTTTACTTCCAAAATCTCCATTTATTAATGTATTATAGATATCTCACAGAGACGAAACTGTATTTATTATGGGAAAGTAGGTATAGAAGTCATTTGGGTGTACATAGGACTTATGACCTATCTTTATGGTTGGCTTAAGTGATCACTTTACACAATTGTAACATTCGCCATTTCCACCCATGATAGAATATACCATGCTTATTCATTTTTTGGAAGTTGTATATATGTTCAAATTGCGTGGAAAGCTTTCACATATGAGTTGTAAGCGCCTTTCCATGCAGCCTGTACAAAGCCATTTTCATTCCCCTAAATCCCCACAGATGTCGCTAATGAGAAAATCTACATTGATTTTTTACGAAATTTTGAGAGCAATATACTTTAATTGATTAATAATGTCTCTGTGACATAAATCCAGCACTGTTCTGAAAGATTTGAACAAACTCAAAATATCCCCATTTATTGATGCAAGTAGAAAATTCAATTTACGTCTCACGTACTGTCACACGTTAATGACGGTGAGATTCAAAGTACTTTTTATTTCATCATGATTTTGAGCTATATTTGAAAATACTCAAATATGGGACTAATTTATTTTCTACTGTACTTGCCACACAGGCTCGATATGTGTTGAAACGGGTGAAATCTTAATATTGAAATAATTTTAGGGTGAGTAGATGATTCAATTGTGCCTTATAGTAATAATTTATTTAACAAGCGCCGCAATCACCCTTTGGAGCCCCCAGGCGATGTAGCCTTTTGGGGGTCCTAATATTCGACGGTTGTCTATACCGGAATAAAATTAAATGGATATATGTGTGAATTTCGAGTCGTTTATGTTTAAAAATTTATCATATAACCTCAGCTTAATAAACCAGAAACTGTCTTGTCTTCTGCGTGATTAACAACCGGCCTGAAAATGTTGAATCCTAACATCTGTCGTTTTCCTTAAATTTAATAAATTATCAATATCAATTAATATAAATTATTAGAAATGACTGTAGTGCGGTAGATAGAATAAAGAAAGGAGTGCTGAGATGGTCTGGTCATGTGGAACGTATGAACGAGGAAAGGATGGTTAAGAAAATATATGAGGCGAGTGTTGAAGGCAACAGAAATAGAGGGCGTCCGCGAAAGACCTGGCACGATCGGATACAACAAGTGTTTGAGGATGGCCCCGTTAAAAGCCGCAACAACCGTAGAACTTGTATGAATGTGGCCGAAGCAAAAGTGGTGTGCCAGGATAGAAGACTGTGGCGTTTAATCCTCTCTGTCTACCACTGCGGGGAAACGGCGTGATGGTTAGTTAGTTAGAAATGACAATATATGTATGAAGAAACAAATTTAAAGTATGTAATACACCTATAGATGTGTTTTTTTAACCGAGATTATGATTTTATTCAAAGTGAATGTAAAAAATTTAATATATTTTTTAAATAAAACTAATCTTTTAAAAACTTATGTTTATATAATCTGTCCAATGAATAAAAGTCTGATGAAATTGTTACAAGTGCCTAGGAGTATTTAATGAATTTGTTCGGCTGGAGCTTGAAACGCTCAGCCCTCGGTGATGTCTGAATTATAGATTTACATTTTGAATGCTTTCGCAGGTATTATAGGTATCGCTTCGATATCGAACCCTAATATCTACTCTGCAAGACCCCTCTCGGAGCTCGTCCGAACCTTGCGCCGGCACCTGAGCCGATTTATCGGAAGTATCGGCGTGTGTATGACATGTCGCACGACGTGTTTATACGCGCGTGAAGAACACGGACGCTAATTTACATATGTGCGCGCTAATATTCATGTACATACGATTATACGCTACTTGGAGTCCCCTGAAAATGAGCGATGGCACGGAGTGGCGGACATCTGCCACGAGGGATAGCTCGTTACAGCCTCCCCCTCCATCCCTCACCCCCGCCACGCACCGCAGGGCCGCCCAGCCAGGGGTCCCGGGCCAGCGAGAGGGATGTGTCCCGTACACGTGGCGAAGCGCATCCAGCAAATATTGTCAAACCACCGAGTAAAAATTGTCCCCGAATACCGATGACACCGCTGGAGCGAAAGCTCGCCGTGTTGCGTATATGACGCTTACCATTTTTTAAGTTGGACGGAGTCGGGATGGGTCATATGTTGTGTTTTTTCTGTCACCACTAACTGGAAAACGTTTTTGGAAGTACAATAATTAATGAGTGCCGCGGTCCCCCGTCTAAAATTCTCCGGGAGGCGATCGAAACAATGTTCACGCGCAGTCGTTGGCATTTCGGAATCAAAATAAGTTAATTTTTTTAAGTAGGAATATTTGAGGAAAAAAATGGAATTACACATTCGTAAAAAAATGTAGAACAATACGATAAATTATATAACGGATAATTAAATATTTTTATTTACATGTTTTAATATAAATATATAGCAATTTGCTTCTATGATTATATTTTATGTATATAAATGTATTTTATTATGTCCATTTCATAGAAGATTTCAAATAAAACAAATTATGAATGAGTAAACTAATTTCGTGGTAAAAGCCTACCTTAATGCCTTTTAAAACACACTATCCTTAAATTTAATTAACTAACTAACTTACTGACCATCACGCCGTTTCCCCGCAGAGATAGGCAGAGAGGATAGCATGGCATATTTTTCAAGCGCCGGCGATCGTCTATCCATTTTTTAAGTTTGCGAAAAAAGCTCACCGAAGCGCCTCGTAAAGCACATCAAATACTCGTATATATTTTTGGAAGTTTTGTAAATTGACATGAATACTTCGAACCACAAATGAATGCTAACTTTTTAAATGACTTGGCGGTTGTATATAGAGAAAAATTATGCTTATAATAAAAATCAACAACGTTCGAAAATTTTTATAGCTAAATATTGATTAATTATTTTTTAAAAGTAGTTTATAATAATACGTTATTAAACCTCTACCTAAAAGTTTATCCAGTATTGTTTATGTTTAGGATTTCAGCTGGCCATTTATACATACTTTGGTGCAATGCATCATATAGAAAGAGTGTTAATGTTTTTTTTTGAAGTAAAAAAATCATAACAGTAACATCAAAGTATCGACACACAGAACTTCCAAAGAATGCTTTAATTGAATTTGTTCAGAGAAAAATAAGATAATTTAAATGAAATACCTGATATTAAAAAAATATAATGTGTATTAAAATCAGTTAACAATACACTATATTAAAATGAATTATTTTATAAAGAAGGATTACCATAAATATTCATCCAGAGGAATCTCATATTATATGTAGTAGAAAACAAAGACCCATCCAACCCTTTCAAGGTAAATTCGTAGACCCCAACACCAGTTGAATATGTAGATTCCAAGCTTACGGTCGGTCTAAGCAATGCGGCCTGGACAAAATTAAAATTATGGAGGCATACCTAAGGCAGGACAACAAAATCCAGCCATTTCCTTTTTTAACTAATCCAGAGCACTTGTGCTGCACAGATACCAGTTACTTGGGCAGCTGCAGGCTCTAGACTTTTTCCCACTCAGGGGAGAAATTATGTTGTTTGTATTTTTTACGGAAATGTACATACGTACGTGCTTATACTGTACTAGTAAGTAGTGATGCAACAGTAGATATTTACTGAATATTCGTATTCATCACGTATTCGCCGAATATCATCACGAATATTGAAAACAATCTATTTATACATAACTGAACGCAACGCAAATTACAGTTTGGCTGTGCACCGCGTATCCAAACACACCTAAGCACTATATTATCGGGGATTCTCCTAACATTGAATGAATGGATTTGTTGAGTTCTCAAGTTGTCAATTGTTACTTGTTTCACAGCATAAAATGATCTTTTTTTAATCTAGTTTCGTTGGTTATTAATAAGGTTAGGTGCTTATTTCATGTAGTTTTTGTTTTGTAGTACGTATTGTTCGTTACATTTTATTTACGTTGTGTGTAAAAGTGTTAACTCTTTTAAAATAATTTCAAATCAAATCTAACAACACGACCTCTCGTAAGCGTGAAAAGAGTGATATTTATTTTGGACCGCTGGGAATGTACAAACGGATAAAAGAAATGTTGTGCTCTTTGAACAAAAATTTGCTGGTGGTAAATTTTAATTATTAATTCTCTTAGTAAAAAAAGAACAGTGGTGTATTGTTTATTACCATATTGAATTATTTGTGTTCGCAGAATAGTAGGCTTGATATTCATATTCGTATTTGTGAAAGTAGTATTCGTTGCATCACTAGTAGAAAGGCAAAAAGATCTAAAAAAAAATGTTTGGTCTTTAATCGTGAGTACGGTAAAAGAGTATTCCACTACTGTAACGATAATTATAAGTACATGTCAAAAATAAGTTTATTTTTAATATGCGTGTAATAAATTAATAATAAAGGATCAATAGAAAGACAACTTAATTTTTTATTTCTCGATAGATCCCTTCGCCATACTGCCACTGATACATATATTGTAATATGTATTCATTCCAAATAGCTCGAGCACTAGAACCCTTCAAATAAAATACAAATCCTTACCATCGCGACATTTTCATAAAATATATTCGATTCCTAGATTGGATCGGAGTGTATGAACCTGTTAAGATCCCTATGGACTCCAAGGAATCATCTTATGCAAGTTCTATATTCTTTATTGCTTACATATACCTATGAAATAGAAACAGATGGAAGAATTATATTAGTAGGGACACTATGGTTCGGGCACCTAGAAACTCTGATAAATAATAAATGATTGAATTAACAATTATGAATAAAACACTATTTTTGTTCATTTCAACTATGTAGTTTATTTTTGAGTATAACACAACATTTTTCGGATATCTCAGGTGAGTTCAGTTTCAATCTATTTTAATTTAAAAGAGGTTATATACCGTAACGGAAAAACTGTTGCGTGTTGAAAAGTGTTATTGCACCATCGTTTATATGTATACATAAAAACACAGGATGTAATTTCTGTTCCCTGTCTTGGGTTTTTAATGACAATTATTTGTGAGTCCTTTATACTCCATATTCCCTTAATCACATATAATTCTAGTTAGACTATGTAGATTTCCGATTACTTTTCAAAGATCTCATTTAAAACTGCTTAAGTCGTAAATGTAAATCAATTAAGTAATGGCATAAATACACGGGCATAAATAAATACCTATTGTTGGGGTAGTAACCATCGAGTAGGGCAGCCTGTCGTAAATCTACGTATTGCTTGTTTTCGAGACATGGGGTAAAAATCACCTAAATAACATTTTTTATTTTGGTGATTGTTATGCACATGTTTACTCTTTTTATACGCAGATAGGTATAAAGTAATTGTATAAACAGGATGCATAACTGGAACTGTTGCTCTTAAGCCGCTGCGCTGTGAGGAGCGAGCTTAAAAACTAGTTAAAACGTTTAATTCGAAAAGTATGGCGCAAGCAGCGAGAGCGGTAACGTTCCTTCGCAGAAATGCCGTAAATCATAATCGTGGCGTGTCAGGAGTCAGGGCCGGGTGATTTATCGCCCGCCTGGACCGCAGACTCTTTCATCTTCCAATGGGATGTTCCCAGTTGCCAGTCCGCGCGGGGAGATGTTATCCGCAACATCGCGGTGAGACAATTTTACACTTCAATTAATTGCTTCATTCAGCCGGCACCACCTCGCGGATAAAGCCCGCGCGTTGGGCGCGAGGCTCGATACGATGTCGGAGAACGTGCCTCGTGTTAATTCCTCTCCCCTTCTCTACCACTCCACGTCGTAGGAATACTTTCGTTGAAAGATGTGAAGAGGTCTAGCAAATATTTGGGCTCTAAATAACGGTACATAGATTAAATACTTATGTTTGTTTTACGCTCTAACATAAAATATGTACATCCACTAATACGTGTGATTCAGTAAAACATCTCTCTATTGGTACAGTTAAATTGCTTAATCACGTCTCAGTCATTATTTGTATCTAAAAATAATATGAAAGAGTATCATTATTTTAATTTATTTTCATGAGTTATTAATTAATTGTTTTTATTACAATGACAATTAATTACAAATAAGATTTATTATATATATTTTTATATTCATATATCAGTTTATCATCCACCCTATTAGATGAAACCTGCCTCAAGCATATTCATACATTTAATTGAAGGAATAACACGCTTAACTGGTATTACTTAAAGTTTTTTTAAATTTATTTTATAAATAAAAATAATAGTTAATATATGCTTATTTTAAGCATAGCAAAAATATATAATAATGGGAAAGGTGACGAAGTCATATCTACTGTTCCTCCATAAATAATAATGCACTCTTTGACATGTTTGAACAAGTTTTACGCCAAGTTAATTTAAATACATGAATGAGGAATATAAGATCTGTATTGTTTTTAGAATAACCATCGCATTTACTTGCATCTTATCCCCATTATATACCTATCTATTTCTACTATTCAAAATAAAAGAATTTGGAAATCATTTTTGGCCATATTCTATTTTCATTAGTCCATAACAAAATGTTTCATTGAAGTTTCAATGTACCTGCATATATTTTGCTGCTTCATTTGGGATAAATTAAGTACATATTGGAATTGCGGAAGCAGAATGCAACGTGGAATTAATATTCTGGAATAATTACAAAAAAGGACGCTGTCTTTTGTTTGATGGCACGCGCGGTATCGTTCATTTGTATTTTTTTTTACAAGTGCAAGTACAAAGTATATTCTGAAGAATCAATAATTTTAATAAAGGCGATATTGTAGGATTACAAATGTATAATATAATGTAATATAATAAATGTAAAACAAATGTAAATAAGTAATTATATAAAAATGTAATTTAAACATCAAGATTGACATGTCTTCAAATATTGGCAAACCATTGTGAAATATATATTCAAACCGCTAAGCTAATTGAACCATAACATTAGTTGGTGCGAACCGATGTTTTGTTTGTGGTTACGTCTAAGATTTTCCTTACAAAAATAATCTAAATGATAGGGATTTGCCAGCACTGTAACGTAAATCATTGATAGCATACTATACATAGAACACATTAAAATAAATATTTATACAAATGTTTCGTTTCCAGTTTTACATAGTTCACAATCTAATGCAATTTTCCAAGAAGATAAATAAATAGATACGTACGTAGATGAAATAATTACCCTAAATATTTGAATAATTAATTGAATTATAAAATTTGTTTGTGCGAAACAACAAAAACTTTCGAACGGTGCACTTTGGCGTCGCGGTTGTTTATACGTGACATACTCTGAGGGGATTTTTAAGTCTACGCGATTATTTTCAGCTCGCTACCTCATTTGTATGATATGAACGTTTGATAATAAGACGCCGTATTTTTGTTCCAGAGTTTTTGATTTGGAAATATATCATGAAAAAGTAGTATTTCAAAGTTTTGTGATTTAACTTATTTCGGCTTTTACCTTTCATGCAAGTTTAAATATTTCAGTGTTTTTTAATGATATATGAAATTAATGCTACTAATAATGGATTTATTTCCCCCTAACTAGGTTTGAGCGTGCAACACACGGTACGTCTTACAAATCACAATACTATGTACAAACATTACGTACAAAATAATAATATAATAAAATTTAATGCATATAATAAATTTAATGCATAGAATATAATAAAATTTAATTTACTAAATAAATTCAATAGCTTTAAAATAGTAAATGCCTAATAAAAAAATATATATTCAAAAAAATATAAAAATATATAATATACAATAATCAAATTCAAAAATGTTGTTATACGTAATTCACATATTGCCAGCATGAATAAACAGCGAAATAACGATATATACAGATTATTTAAAATATATTTTGTAAGATTATTTAATGTGTAGAAATGTTATAAACGTTGTTTATTATCCGTGTCACTTTAAGAAAAAAACGCAAAAGTGGTCCAACTTCCAGTCAAAATTGAAACACAGATCAAGGTTCGACTGTATTGTGCATAACTTTAATTAACTAATATATTTTGTAACTAATGTCGGTATATAAGAATCCAAATCACGGGTAATTACAGTGAATTATTTCTACTTACTGCTTTAGCACTTTTTGTTCAAAATGAAAGGATTAAGGGGTTATTTACAGTCAGAAGGCCCAAAAACAGCGATTTTTCAAGAATTTTTTCTGAGAAGATTTTTAAATTTATTTATATGAAAATTTGTACACATATTATGGTTACTTTTACCTGTATTTTAACATTTTTATATTTGTAAAATAATAATTTTGAAAGCTGCTATAGCTGATCTCCAGGAGCTCCTCTCAAAAAAGGCGTCTTGCGGTGACAATATCTCTTAACTGGATCATCCAAAATGAAAAAGCCAAACGGATTTCGTCAAAGTAATGTATTATCTAGTAATTAATCGAAGGAATAAGCAAAATATATTTTTTTAACAAAATGGCTACTTCTCAAAACAAAAATCGATTTTTGACCAAAATTTTGGCCTTAAATTGTTTATAAAAAAAAAAATATTTATCGGCGAGAAAAAACTTCGATTGATTACTAAAAAATATACTTAAGAAGCTTGTGTTAAAATTTGAGACTGATCGGTTGAGCCGTTTCCGAGAAATCTTTGTCACCGATGTTAAAGAGACTTTTTTGAGAAAAACGGCTATAAAGTGTCAAAAGCGCTTTACATAGAGTAAAAAACATATTTTCAACTGCCATCGAGTCATCCATTCCAGGGCCATACTTTCACTTTATTCATCTGAATACATTAGAAGGTAACATTTACAATGGACAGGTAAATAAAAGGTACAGCGTTTACAATAGGTAGGTAAAAATAAAAGGGACCGCTCTCTAGGTGAGCGCTGGCGCTCCTGCCTCGCCACGTGATTACAAATATGCGCGTAACTTTGAAAATAATCGCCGGATTGACTTGAAATTTTCTGTGTGTTTACTTAAATATGAGTACATTACGAAATTTAAAAAAAACGATTTTTTGAAAATTCTAACTGTATATAACCCCTTAAACTATATACGTTTTGTACACTGATAGCGTTACGGTCTGGACAGGGAAGGAAGTGTGACTTGGATGTCGCGGGCCGAGGAGTTCAAAGGCATTTTTTCTGTATTATTTAACATATTATTTCCGTCAGCCGCAGTGGGTGCAGTAGTTGTTCCCACGGGCTGCCGGGCCGCCCCCCGCGGGTCCTGGCTCCCTCCAGCGGGGCGGATGATGCACGGCCCTCGCCCGTTAGTGCGCGCCGTGTATTGATTCTTACAATCATAATATGCATTGTTTATGGCCAGACATCGAGTGCAGTCCGCCGGCAGCTCAAGAATAATTTCACGGCGTTTATAATTGATCGCGACCATTTATCAGTGGCGCGAAATGTCTTTTAAACGGGGAAAAAGATAACATGAATCAAGTATATGCCATCCTGATAATAAATAATGCAGGAAGGCTTCAGTCCACTGGACTCAAAAACAGCTGCGGTATAACCACAAGCCTGTTTGTTAATCTGTCAATTAAGTTTTACTTAATAAGCAGGAGTGTGTTTATTACAACTGCTGCTCGCTTTATGGCGTTTTGAGATATGACGTTTGAAAATTGATTGTGTTTTTTTTAAAGAGATAGAATTTTAAAATGAAATAAAAGACATAAAATTGACCATGGTATTTATTGCCTTTATTGGAATACGAATACAGCTGATTTGTGTTCAGTTTGGTTTGTCATTCCACCATGAATAGACTTTCAGACCATGAATAGACGCCAGAACAAATTTTGCAAACTATTTTTTTTTTCGAAAATCGTGGTATCATAGTCATATTTAAACACTATTGATATAAAAATATTTTTCCAATAAAGCCATTACAACGATTTTTACATGATTATAAAGTTCTATACCTATAGAAAAACATCCTACGCGTATATAATTATAGAAATATAAAAAATATTTCAAATTTTCTTTCTGTACTCTTTTTATGTCTCGGAGATTTGTTGGTAAAGATCTGTATGTGTATCAGTTACCCATTGTACAGGTATCACGGTAAAAGGTTATTATAAAAACGCGAGAATATGAAAGCGAAAATTTGCAGTATTCAAATATATTCTTTTATATTTTATATTATGTTATTATTAATTTTGTAATTATTAATCACCACAAATATCTTCAAAATTTAGTGTTGTAAAAACTTCGCAAGTCTCTTATTTTAAATCAAAATTTTAATTTGCATCTGGCAAAAAAGGCTGCGATTATCTGTATAAGCAAAGTATGTAAAATATATTTAATATTCATAGCCATTAACTTGACAGTCAGTATTAAGTTAAAAATAACCTTGATTGCTGTTTATGAGTAGTAACGATATTGTTTTTTATTCGCGTTCGGATGGTTTATATTTTTTTTCATGGAAAAATCCATCTATATATATATATTATATATAATTCAGTAAGAAAGATTTTGATTATTGGATGTTGCCAACCAACAAGTGCTATGGAAAAATGTCAGAGACGTTGGCCAGAAAGGTCACATATACACGGCAGAATATCCCAGAAAACCATACACAAAAAAAGTCCTAGGGAACGTTACTGAGTGTTTGATTATATATATAATATGATATATAAAATTGTTGTAAAAGTAACAGATTTAATTATTACGCTGTGTGCACGTGAGGATAGAAATTCGTTCACAATGAACAAATACCCTCGATTCATCGTTCAAACGGGGCGTTTGCAATAAATTACCTACAATGTCCCACCTTCTCATTAGCGGGGCTTTATAATTGCGGTGTGTGTTTTGCCATCCACGGTGCGCATCTCGTTACGGCCCTCTACCGAAATACATCGGCCCCAGATAAAGAAGTGTTCCCGACATGACAACAATATCCGGTCGAAATGGTTTCAACTTCAATTTCAGAGCAGTAATTTAAAGCGCTATTAGGGCCAGTTGCAACCACTTAAGATGACGTTAATTTGCTTCGACTAAAATAGTCTATTTCGTAAATTCTTTTAATAACTGATGATTTATTAGGTTTTTTTTGTAAAATTAAAATGAAAAGCAACATCCGTTACTTCATTGTTAAGAGGATTTTTACATCTAGATTTTTCTGTATGTCTTTCTAATTGATTAATTAATTTGGTTATTAAATATTTCACAGAACTTTGTTCTGAAAAATTACAACTTCACAAATATGAATGTGTTCTTGAATATATAATATCTGTTGTATAAATGTATGTCCAAATAAAAATGAATTATTCAATTAATCATGGCGTCCATCTAGCGGTGGCATTGCAAAGTAATTTCAACTACCGTATCAAAAAAAAGTGGATTGCTCTATGGACAAAAATAAAAATTAATCAATTAATAAAAATAAGAACTACATATAAGGTCGATATATTCACGGAAACATAGAGGGTTGCTATAGCTTAGTGGTCAGAGCACCGGCCCCGGAAAGGAGGTGACCTGGGTTCGAATCCCAGTAGTAACCTAATATTTTTTCGTGAATTAGATTTTTCTGTATGTCTTTCTAATTGATTAATTAATTTGGTTATTAAAAAAACTTTCTTAGTAACAGATAGTCCCACGAGTACGTTAATTCAATAAAAAAGTGGTGTATAATATCTGCTGACAAACATGTCTGCTGAAATTAAGTAAAATACTAGTGTAGCAAGCAGGGTACCGAATGAGGTGAGGATACTCTTAATTTCTGTAAAAGGATTATGGAGACAAAAAATAATTGATTGTTATTATTATCACTATTATTGTTTCATTGGCCAATGGTTTCGAAACACACGATACGTGATTATGCGCGGCATTCGCAATAAGCGCAGGTACTTGCTGTGGTGTGAATCTAGTTGTATGTCTAGCGTGCATTACACGCTCGAACGCAAATCAATCAAGTAAATTACAATTTAGATATTAGCTAATAATATTAGTTAATATCTAAATTGATCATATTATGATCTTCTTCAGATGAGAAGTCCATGACCGCGCGGTTGTTACGGAGCGCTAGCCCCAATTTTAAATCCTTAAACGCGAGTTAAAAAAATCCTCGATTACTTCTGACAATCCATGTAGCATATATCAAGTTTTAATATCTTTGCGTTGGTCGTTTGCTATTGCCTGTCTAGCCAGCTGATTCTCAGTTGTAAGTGTTTCATGTTGTTGTATCATCTGTGTGTGTATATTAACTCTTTTAAACTTATACTTAAACGTTAATTAAAAAAAAATTAACTGTTTATATATTATGTCAACATTTCCATAGTAACTACAGATTTATGCTGTTAAATTTTATCGCAATTATATTTGTTTTTGATGATTTTTAACAATTTATTATATTTACTCACGTATTTCAACGTGTCAGTTATAATACTACTAGCTATAACCGTCGAAAATGACGTAGGTACTTTTATTTTATATTTCGGCCGTAAGTTAAGGCTGTAAGAACAGCGCTATCTAGAGCAGCGTAGCGTCTTGATAACATTAGTGATGGACATTATTATAAAGATTTGTGCTTTTTTGCTTCTTATACCTCACTATTATATTGTACCTTATTATTATTTGAGCCATCTGGTAGCGTAAGTGACGGGCATTGTTACATAGAGAATTATATATTTTGATTAATGATAAATACCAATGATATATGCAATATAGTAATATATGCACTCATTAGTTTTAATTTTCGTTAAACTGAAATATCCAAAAAATCTAATTATTTAAAAAAATCTACTTCATAGTATTTTATAAAAAATGCGTAAAGTCAATGTTTGTATTTCATTTAATAACAATTTTAAAAATGGAATGAGATCAGCTATTTATAAAATTATTTTAAGAAGTTACGGACGGACGGACATTCAAAATAATTATTATTGGGGATTCAAAACATAATTTTAAATTAATTACAAATTAGTTTGTTATTTAAATATTTTGAGGATAGATAGATTTCACTATATACTTATTAAATTTTAATAAGGCGGAAAGATAAATAGGCATTGAAGGGTACATTGAAGTACTTATGTAGGTACCCTTTAAATATGGAAAAACTTATTTTTTCATAGTTGCATTAGGTTATGGACCCGATCGCAACTTATCGATTACCATTACATAGATGGAAGATCTGTAATTTTAATTGGTATAGGTAAGTAAATTAAAATGTCCGAAATTTATAAATTTATCGGTACCAATAACTTCCACCCATATCGTATACAAGCATTTAAATTCATACGTCAAAACTTCACCTGTCAATGAGAAATTCTGTTACATTCGAAACTTAAGAAGTAAAATATAAAATTATTATTAAAATAGAAATGCGAACACGGAATATTTGTCACATCAATATTCTTACTATTTTCAAACTAAGCTAAGCGCTTGTGCTATGAAAACAGGACTAACTTGCCGGTCTGGAGTGAGGTTCGAATCCGCGACCTTTGGATCACGAGGCGAGAGTCCTAACCACAAGACCAACAAGCTACACTTAAATTACATTAATAATATACTTTAACTGATTATTATGTCTTCGCCTAAAAGAGTTTAGTTCATCTCTGTAGAATTTTATATTTATAATGTGTTGTTAATCAAAGTTACATTAATATTTTGAACTTCTCCAGCTTTACCGGAGAAGATTTCCTTTGTATTTATCGAGAATCTCATTAAAAAACCTTACTACATAGTAAATTTGCAGTTCAAAGAGCGTAAAGTACGAATCATTCGAATAAAGAGGTTTAGTAATTGCACGAAGCAGTTCTCGGCAGCAGTTCTCGGGAGCCGGTCGCCGTGTGATGATCGGCCGTAATTTATCGGCAACCCATTACGGGCGAGCGGTCCGCTCGGGGAAGGAGGTGAAATAATGCATTATATTATAATATTTCATCGCGCATACTACATTGAATATAAAAATGTCAACACCCACGTCTACCGCGAATCGTGGCGGCGAAAGCTGAAGCTCGCATTATTCGCGTGTAACACGTAGTAAAGTGATTATTTTACAGCAAATTTTACAATCTCAGAAGATCCAAGTTACTAAGTGCCTAACGTAAACATTATTTATTGGTTACAAAGACTATAACTATTCGGAAAGGAACGTTATTTATTTTAATGTGTATTTTGTCTTGTTTTAAGGTTCACTAGCTGTATTACCTGGCTTCTCCCGAGATGCAGATTCTTGTATAAATAAATCTAATTTATCCTTTAATTTGACTAAACTGCAAAAAAAAATTAATGCTTGCAAGAAAATTAAAAGACGAAAAAAATCAAACCGTCGCAGATAGTTAAACAATTTATTTTGTTTCTCAGTATACATTATATTATACATACCTATATAATTACTCTTCATCCTAATTTTTTTAAACGATAGAGAAATATGGAACAGAGAGTGTGGCGTCTGTCTTAATTTTTGGGAGTTTTTTTAATAAATTTAAAACTTATAATGGAAATGACATTGCAAGCTACAAAAATGTCATTGTGACCTAGAAATTCCAAATAGAATGAGCTTTTCGCTTTACGGTTAAGATGTAATGTGTTGTTTTTCCTAACAATTTCTCCTTTGATTTGAAATTTATATAATTCACCTCTTTAAATCTTTATCTAAAACATCTTTATGTAGGTTTTTAATAATTTGATATGCTTTGTAATATAAATTATTCGAAAGTGTAACTAAGTACCTACTAATTTTTTCTATCATAGTTGATTTAGTTATCTCTGGCTATTCATAGGGGATGCGTTCCTAGAAAAGGCCACGAATAACTAAACAGCGAATACAGAGATTCTACATCCATACAAAAAGATGTTTTGGAAAATTTTGTTGAAATGAAACATAATTTTTTTACCATTTTTTGGTACGTGAACGTAAACTCTAAAACAAAATAAAACAATAATTCACTTTTAAGAAATTTGTAACGTTTGATTGTTTTTTATAACTTTCTAAATCCTTGTAAACTTCCTGAGAAGACATCATTAATTTATCAAGTTCGCGTTTAAATTTAGTTGATCTATCGATTATGGGTTCCGCAATCGGGCCAAAAAAATTGATTTAAAGGTGACAAGTGAGTGTTATTAGAATTTTCAGGTCAATTTTTTTTCCAACATGATTAAATACAGAATGGTTGAACCTCTTGAATGGACCACTAAATAGATATTATTTTGTAAAAAAAGTTACGAAGATTTCTTAAAAACTGAAATATATTAAAAAATTTATCAACCGAATATGCGAAACCACGAATACCGAAGGATTAGTGTAGTTGGTGTAATTGTTTTAATAAATATTGATTAAATGTTTTAATTTTTCGATATTGGAGTTGAACATGTGTATCATAAAAGGAAGCCCGGGATCCGCTGCCGGTCAACCTTTTTACAACGCGGACACATGCGAGTATTTATGGGCTGTATTACAATTAACAAAACTTCCCTTGTGGCGAAATATCCTGTTTCCTACATCCTATGTGAATATTTATGAGCATTCCGCATTCAAGCCACATTTAAAAAGGTACGAGGATGCACGTTAGGTATCCCTAATGTATTAAAATTAAAACACTCGTATTTTGCCAAATGTGACATTGTTCCGTTATTATACAGTAAATATTTACAAAAATTTATTTATTTTTTATATGATACAATTAAATGGTAATAAAAATTTAAATCATATCTGTCACCAGTTTTGCATTATCTCCGATACAATTTTTAAACGTACTCAGTGTTATAAACTAAATATATACAGATTGTTACAGAGCTTATCTACAATAATTTACTGTTTGATTCTTGCCTAAATTCTGTGTCGAAAATATTAAGCAAGAATTTCATAATATCAATAGTTATGAAGAAAAAAAACTGCAAAAATTGCATTTCATCCAATATTTAAAATGTTGGACTATCATTAAAGTAAATTATATAGAATATTAAAAATTCATTCGCTTTAATTCAAGTCAATTAATATTATGAAAACCTTTGACTAAAAATCTTGTTCATATTTTTATTTGACTTGTATTAAAGCCAGTGAATTTTCATTATTTTAACTTACTATAATAAATTGGAAATATTAAAAAACGGATGACTCTCTTGCAGGCAGCTAGGACCCCACCAAGGGTTGTAACGCTGATGAAGGATGGATGGATTATAAAATATTTTTGAAGTTTATATTCTAAATGTAAGTAATAGAGGCCTTAGATTAGATAACTTAGAAATACTACAATTAAAAAAATGTCTGAACAATAAAGCCAATATAATTAATAAACAGATAAATTTTATGAATAGCCCGTTACTTGATATATTTCCCATTTCGGCGTTCACTTTTCAATTACCCCCACCATAACAGTAGCCACGTCCCCGTTCGAAAATTGATTTGTTTGCTAGAAAAAGTAATGGATCGTTAGATTGCGTCCATCCTGATGAAGATGCAGTGGTATCGAAACCGGTAGACGTAGAATTACTAGTTAAGTGATTAATACAAAGTTGTTTAGTTAAAATTAATATTAAAAAATAATTTGAATTCGTTAATATGCATAATAATTCATATTAGGAAAGTGTTACTCAAAAATTTTGGTCTCAGAATTTAGGCAGATATCTATATGTAAAGTATTGTGTAATAGCCCTGTTGTATATACGCTATATAATATGTACTCATATTACACTTTGGGTAACTTTTACTATTGACTGTGAGGGTTCTCTATGTTTAGGACGTAAGCTTTGGGAGCACGCACTGTTGTAGGCTTATATGGACTTAGAGGGATTGCGGAATATTGGCTTAAAAGATATGTTCTACCACAGTTATCCAAATGCTACCCATCTCAGCTACTCGATGCCGATGGAGCGACATTAAATGAGCGCTAAGAATATAGAACTGTCTTATAGGTTTTTTGGAACGAGGCTCAAATCGCCTATCGCTAGGTCACTAGGAAAATATCTTTAAAAAAATAATATTTACTCCTTAAACCTTGTGGTTAATCATTTGATAAAATAAACGTATTTCACTTTCTTTTTAATGCTTGAATTTATTGATAAAAAACTAATTTATTTTTTCATCAGGGTGATAAAAATAATTCGGTACATAAAATTATTATTTGTGTAATTCAATCATTATTATAAAATAAAATTTCTATTATTTGTCTGTAAAAATATAAATGATTGGAAAATTATTAGAAACATTTTTAGGGTGGTACTGGTGGTTCAATATTGATGGTTTGATTTATTTATGATAAATTGATTATTTTTACGTAGCATAACCACTATACCAACAAGCACGTTAATGTAGTAGGTACATGGAACAATTTATAGGAAAAGGAATATAGGAATAATATATAATGTATATAAATAATATCCTTACACATTGTGTTACATTAAAAAAAGTCTTTATTGTATGCATTACTGCAAAAAATACCAACAAGCACGTTAATGTAGTAGGTACATGGAACAATTTATAGGAAAAGGAATATAGGAATAATATATAATGTATATAAATAATATCCTTACACATTGTGTTACATTAAAAAAAGTCTTTATTGTATGCATTACTGCAAAAAATACCAACAAGCACGTTAATGTAGTAGGTACATGGAACAATTTATAGGAAAAGGAATATAGGAATAATATATAATGTATATAAATAATATCCTTACACATTGTGTTACATTAAAAAAAGTCTTTATTGTATGCATTACTGCAAATGAAAGATTAATGTGAAAGAATATCCCCAGTCTAATCAGACCGGAACGGAGGAATTTTTACGTAGCATAATCACTATACCAACAAGCACGTTAATGTAGTAGGTACATGGAACAATTTATAGGAATAGGAATATAGGAATAATATATAATGTATATAAATAATATCCTTACACATTGTACTATATTAAAAAAAGTCATTATTGTATGCAATACTGCAAATGAAAGATATTGTGAAAGAATATCCCCAGTCTAATCAGACCGGAACGGTTTATTGTGGAAGAATTCTCCGTTGAAGGATTCTCTAAGGATTTCCTAGTGATTCAGTAGCTGATAACAAGTAATGGGATTGTGACAACTGGAGTCTAAGACCAGGAAACAGGATTGGAACTTGGACTGCCGCCGCAGGGAAGTTAAACTGCGCGGCTACTCCTGTCGACTCGGCTCCGTTAATCGAGGCAGTAACTTAGAGCATATCATACATAATACGCACACAGCTCCTGAAAGTGTGTGGCCTTTTAAAATATAGTGGAAAACGAAAATAATAAAAAAACCATCAACTAAATGCTGTAATTTATTTTCTTTTAACATGAAACAAAAAAAGTGTAGGAACATAAAAAGATTTCGCATATTTGACCACCACGTGGTCACCAAATTATTAATTGTTTATTAATTCAACGTTTTACTGACTAGGCTGACATCTGATGATAAAAAGATGCCGCTTGCCGCTCACCAACCTTACCATTTTGAATATTATCCTGATATCATACCGGCCGCGTCATCTCCGAATTTATTACTGTTTATGACTTAACTTAAAATTCGATCACTATAGTTCTGGCGCTTAGTGCTAGACGTGCCTTTGTCGAAAAAATTAATTGTTCAGAAGAAAGGATTGTTTGTTTCCCATATACAATAGTTGTAAATAAATTTCAGTTTACACATTATGATCATCTGGTTACAGAAAATATTTATTAATAAGTCTTCTAAAATAAGGTACTCCTAAAATAATGGTTATTTAGGAGTAATTTTTGAAGTAATTTTGACCAAAATCTGAAATTTACACTTCTAGCATTAATTTCCAGAGTTTATGTCACTGAATAGGATATTTAGAATATTTGAAAATGAATTACCTACCGTCAAAATTAAATATTGCGAAAAAATTGTATACGCCGAATATATTTTTGAATAAATACATACATATTAGGGAAGCAAAAAGTAAAATTATTAATTCACTGATTTATATTGGCCCCAATGATTTTTTTAGTAAATAATACTTTCATTGTACAATATAATACACCGACAAGATATTAAATTCTTATAAAACTGATATTTTAGCTAAAGCGCGTATACAATAAAAATGTGTAAACATCCCAAAATATACTACAGTACTTTATATGTGATACAGTACTTTATTTACAAGAATAGCCAAATAACAAACAATTGTTATGTTAACTGCCATTCAGCTAAAAGCTTTATGGTGATGACGTCATAAATTGTTGGCTTTATACGCGGCTTCTCAGCTTTTTTATTAAAATCATCGCAGCGGGCAACAGGCGTTTCCGTTAAGGCTTTAGTGCCGGGTAATGGTGAGGGCCTCCTCCGCCGTGAGCGGACCAGCAATCGCCGATCGCTGACCACGTGACACGTGACCACGCTGTGTTCTCACCATTCAACTGAATCTTTGAAAAACATTATTAAACAGTGATCGTTTTCAATTAAGTTCATCAAAATCAATCAAGTCAAGCAAAAAGCTTCCATGATTAAAAATGTCGTATATATTATATCTTAAAATTGTCAACGAAAAAATATTGATGTTAATACCCCTTTTCAACGCACAATCAAACCACAAATGTGTCTACTTAATATAATTAAGGAATGAAGAATTGATTTTTTTAATTAGGTATATGGAAAGATCTCGTTTCAACCTGAACTATTTTTTATAAATTAAATGAACTCGGTCAAAAGTTTATTAACAACACTCAAATTACATAATTGCTTAAAGAAAATTGTCAATACACTTTAAAAGTCTCTTAAATGAAGCAATAAGGTAAGAAACGGCCAATGAATAAGAAACCTGAAAAAAAAGTTTTTAATAAATTAATCACTTTGTCATTACCTATTTTAAAATCAAGGTTTCAATTTATCTGTTTAGCCTTTAACTTGAATATAGACGCCCTACTCTGAGGTCATTCTGAATGCCGCTGTACGAAGGGTTATGGACCGAACAACCATTGCCAGAAGACTATGTTTAGTGAACGGGCATTTGCGGTGGCAGACCCAAAATCATGAAAACTTCTTCCTTCTTTAATAAGTCAGAACATTACATTAAACATACTGAAGATGCGCCGTTTCTAATACTAATGTAGTAATAAACAGTCGTTGTGTAAATGGCCCTTGACGTGAAATTTTTAACAAAAATAGTTCTATATAAGTTACCATTGTTATATAATTTTTTATTTTATTCTATTTAACTTTAGCACAAAAATATGCATGACGTATCTATAAATTTTATGCATAATGTATAACATATTGTCATCTGTATTGTATTTTAATTTTTAATTTTTCTTTTAGTTCTTTAAATAATCAATTGTGGGGCATAAAAGCAAAGGCAGAAACATTAAAAAAAATACAGACATCGAATGAAGTGATTCGAGATTTTATAGGAAAAAAAACCTTTAAATTTATAGTAAACATGATTTTGGAAGGGATAATAGATACACAATATCTTTCATTCAGTACATTCTAAACTAGTAATCCTCGGTGACTGCATTCAAAACATTTTTTATTTTTTTGATTTTGCTGTTTTTGATTTTATACCCCACACTTATAGTCAAGCATTAAAACCATTTCAGACAGAGCCATTTAAATCCATACTGCAATAAGACTAGAATCAAAAAATGTTTTGACTATCATTTGCAATAAAATGTTTTTTTTTTCGGTTTTCAGTGCGAAAATATTTCTTTATTGTTTTGCGAATGAAGAGTATTACATTTTCTAATAAATAGCCAAATTGGAGAGAGTTATCAGATATTGTTCTAATTCACAAATTTATGTTTATTCTTATTTTTTGTATTTAGTTTTCGATTGTTGAAACCGTTCCGCAGAACTCGGAGGCCGCCACTCGATACGGGCGGGGAGCGAGCTGTACCATAATTATTCCGGTGATTGCCGCCAGGGGCTCTAGTTATTGGTGTGGATATCGGCTGCCTCTGAATCGCGCCGTAAGATTACTACCGCGCTGATCCAATGTAGATGTAGAACCTTATTACCCCAGCCGGTTGCGGTTGG
Source organism: Agrypnia vestita (assembly GCA_016648135.1). NCBI lineage: Eukaryota > Metazoa > Arthropoda > Insecta > Trichoptera > Phryganeidae > Agrypnia > Agrypnia vestita. Next base: position 133,744 of record JADDOH010006891.1, on the reverse strand, counting down.
CGCTTAAGAATATAGCCTGTTCCGTGCCGAGATATCGGATGGGAATTCAAACAATATTATCTCGAGCGTACAGTTAGCACTGACACTATGTTCCTAGGCGAGCTAAGATATTTATAAGTAACCCCGTAAGAAAATCACAATAAGCGAAGCTTTTGTAAAACAGGCAAAATAAATAATGAAAATAACAATTTAAAACGAGTAGCATATCCACGAATTGAAATTAAAATTACATTTTGTAACAATTAATTTCTATCACTTTTCAACGTTAATGCGGTGCAACTCCTAAACTTTAAGTATTTGGTAATTGAAGAAAATGCGCAATTATGAGAAATATTTTGGTATTTTGAATACCTTAAGACAAAACTCTATAAATTTATTACTACAGAATTGGCACTTAGCAGAATGAAATGCTTTAAATTATAAAAATGGAGGTACCTATTCAAATTATATAACTCAGCCATATACACGAAAATAACCCAAATCAATGTTCTGAATCATATTTCACAATTTTAAATAACTTCAAATGCAAAATGATATCAATTATTATTATTATTTTTTAAATAGAGATGCGAACACGGAATTCGTCTTACTATTTTCAAATTAAGCTAAACGCTTGTGCTATGAAAATAGGACTAACTTGCTTGTCTAGAGTGTGATTTGAACCTGCGACCTTTGGATCACGAGGCGAGAGTCCTAACCACAAGACCAACAAGCTACTCTTTGATTAAACTATAAACATGACGATATTGGCCGAAGAGATTGACACTACTTAGATAGATGAGTTCGACTGCATAGAAAAGAACTTTTACACGTTGATTTAAAAAATGCTTTTGTACCTACTTTATTCGTTATTATAAAAAAAAATGAAATAATAATTATAACCTGATTAAATTTATTATTTTTTTTTAACGAAATTTTGTACCAATTCTACTTTAATTCATTTAAATAAATAAACTTTTAGACAAATAGTTGCATTCATATATTGGACTGGAGGGATTTTAATTTTTCACGCACTGTGTGGTGTTACTTAAAACCCATCAATTTCCGCACTTCAGCAGTTAGAAGACTTCCACCCAGATCGGTCAGAAGATTACTTATGTATGTAAGACATAATACATATGTACTAAGTGGACTGTAAGCGATACCCCTCCCGCGGCGTGTAAGCTGTCAAGTCAATACTGCCAGTACGCTTGTCGCGGAAAATTTACTTTTAAATATTAATTTTAGTTGGCAAATGCGTATTGCTTGTTGTAAAATAATTCGTATTAAAATTTTAAACATTTTTTTACCTTTTCTTCTTCAAAAACAGCAAAATAATTTTGTGGGGACATTATTAATATAATTAATAAAAATAAACTTAGTTTTTACCACCTTTGTATTGAAAAAATATCAACATGTTTCAGAGCCCATGGCCCCTTCGTCAGGATACAATTGTATCAGGATTGTATTTATGTTTATTTATTATTTATTTATTTTATTATTTTTTCAGGACGAAGGGACAATTTTCGATACAAAAGTGGTGAAAACTAAGTTTATTTGTATTAATTATATATTTTTTTATTATTTAACTAATTGGTAGAGCGATAAATTTCTCATACTCAGCAGTAACTCACTGAGCCAATAGACAGTTCCTACGAGTTTTTTTGGCTGTGTAATCAATGTATGATTAGAGGAAATAATGAATAAATTCTGAGTTAGTACAATGCTAGCTGAAGTTAATAAAATAAATAAAATGGTCGCTGATGTGGTGGTTTGGCATGAAGAACGCATAAACACGTTTGAGAAGATGGTAAATGAATGCAAAAAATGAACAAAAATGATAAAAAAACGTGTGAGAAGATGGAAAATAAAATATAAAATATAAGTAAGGCAACAGGAACAGAGGAGGCTTCAACTTCGCTTCAACAAAGTTGGAAGATATGTGTGAAAGTGGACAAGGCAGAAGCAGAAGTGTATCGGAACAGTAGAGTGTGGAAATTTAGCATCTATCCTCTGTGGAAAGCAGCATGATGGTTAGTTAGTAAGGTAGGTTGATTGGATTGTTGGTCGTCATGGTTGTAGTTTAAGTGCGAGAGTAATGATTTCGTATTAAATACTTAATGACATTCATTTTTTATGCATAATATTTAATGACAACTTATTGAGACATAAGTTCAGCAAGCATGTCATGATATATATCTTAATGTATTCATTGTGATGTATGTTTATTTACCTCAGTCCTATTATCCTGAAATATTCATTTCAGAAAAAGGCTTAACATTTTGCCAAAAATCTAATTTAAAAAAATTAATTCGATTACGGAAATCATTGACACTGGGCGAAAAATTTATTTTATATTTTAACGTAACAGAACAATGCCATAAAATGTTTCCAAAAACAGAAATGCTGAATCATAAAAATTATGAACTTTTAACACCGCTTATAAATTATCAGATGAAAGAAATGTAAAATGCAAATACAATTGTGTCGAATAAAGATGATAGAACTTTACGGGACTTTTGATGCAGTATAACAGTTGTAATACTGTGTAAGAAAATTATAGTATTCCGACAAAAGATTCAAGAAAATTACTTTTCAAAGTATCCAACTTTGTCAAAATAGAAGAGTTAATATCATAAATATTTTATTTACGAGAACCAATACTGCACAGGAACTACAAAACGGCCACCAACTCGGAGTATTTGTTGTATTTTTACAATCTTACTCTACAAAATGTGAGAAGAATTAACAAGAATGGAAACAAGTTCTTTCGAATGTTGAATTATTTTTAGTCGAGACGATAAAATAAAATATTATAACTTTTGTTTTTTGAAAATTTTAATTAGCATTTTGAAAATATAAAAATATATATAAATAGTATAAATAAGTAGATATTTTTAAAAGTAATTTACTAAGAAAGTTTTTTCGTTTACAAACCACATAAGAAATCTCATCAAAAAATAATTAAATACCGTCTAAAAAACATTAGACTTTTTTGTGCGCTTGTTTACACTTTATTTCGTAGAAATGAAATTAATTTTTTTCATTCCAAACAAATATTGTCCAATCAAAATGTAATTACTTTCTGTGTTTATTCGATTGATGTAAATAAATGGAAGTCGATCTGTCTGCCGCTGCGCCAAGTTGAACCGATAAGCTTTTGCCTCAAAGGATCGCTCTCAAGTATTTAAATTAGCGTTTAAAGGTTGCAAATCGAAGCAAATTGACTTCCTCCGAAGAAGCATCATGCATTTCATGGAGTATTGGATGCCCATGGAATATGCAGGGAGGTCCAAAAATTATATAATTAATATTAAAAAATTATATATATAATATTAATATATCTTATTCTATGTGAATTAACATGAATGTAGAAATGTCTGAGTCGCTGAAATCGTTTAGTCCTGTGCGTCCGCGAAAGACCTGGCACGATAATGTAAACCATATAAATGAAGAAGACCCTGCATTATTAGGTGTATGAAAGTGGACGAGGCTAAATCAGTAAATCTAAATTACTTATTTTATTTTGATAACATACTAGCGGCCATTAAGCCTTTAAAAGTACACATCACAAATAAATAATGAATTCACAAAAAAAAAGTTAACAGAAAGAAAATGTTGGTAAACAGAATTTGTAAAAGTGCAGAATAATACAGTGCAAAAATAAACAGAACATAGAAAAATACTGTAAGTACACAAAAGTTTTGGAATTATCACGTTTATAGTACGGAAAAAACAGACAGCGGATACCAATAATTACTACAT
>JADDOH010006891.1:0-125000 GCA_016648135.1 Agrypnia vestita | reverse complement strand
AGCGTTTAGCTTAGTTTGAAAATAGTAAGAATATTGATGTACCACGTATTCCGTGTTCGCATCTCTATTTATTTAAAAAAAAAATAGTTAAAAAAATTGCGCATTTTTGTCCATTCACTTAAATAAATAATGCAGTTTATTTTTGGCTTTTTAGTGTTTTTAGGTGGTGAGTTTTTCTTTGAGGTTTTTTTGAAGTTGGTTTAATTTTTTTTTATACTCGAAATTTTAATTTTGAAAAAATGTTTTTGTATATATCTCGTTTAAATAAATGGGTCAGCCTGATCCACAATATTGTTTCTAAACGACTCTATTACGACGGTATTCTTCCTAATATTGGATCCTATATTTATTTATTACATTTGTACCGTTTTCAATATTTTTGTGAATTTAATTAAAATGTTTTTACACTGAAAATTTATCAGTGTGACTGATATTTAAACAACGGCATTTTGACGAAGTTGAACGATTCCGTGTTCACGCAAAGTGTTTCATTGTTCACACGCGATCTAAAGATTTTCGGAATTTATTACATTTTTAGATTTAATAATTCCCATCTTCGTTTCACAAACGGTCGTAACATCCAGTCCATCACCGAGTTCTTATGGGAAGTGGAGTTAATGAATTCCGTTCTTACCGGAGCGAATGGGTAGTCACGCATTATGTTAAACTTAAACCATTTCATACCATATGCTCGTGGTTTATGTCTGCTTCAGTGATAGGGAGCCTTTCTTGGAACACATTATTTTGCTTTACCGTGTACCTAGGTCCTCAAAATGGATTCAGACATTCTGGAGTGCAATAAAACTGTATTAAGATTACTTCTATCTTATCACAAAGGAATTACTATATGTAAAATAAAATATTTGCTTAAAAATTACTGCAAAAAGGGACGGTTCAAGATAAGTTTATTAGTCATGAGTCATTCAGAATATTTTGATTCATCCATCCATGATCCAAATTTTTAAGAACTGAACTGGATTTTTGTCACAGGGACATCATTAATCAATCATATAATATTATTATAGATATCTCACAGAGACGAAATGTAATGGGTAATGTGTAATGCTAGTAATTCGGATGAATTTCATTACACAGATAAAGTATATTGCTAAAAAAATCAATATACATGTCTCATTAGCGACACCTGTAGTCATTCAAGGGGAATGAAAAAGCTTTGGTACCGGCCGCGCTGAGGATCTTTCCAACTCATGTGTGAAACGTGGCGTATAATTGAAATATATGCAACTTCCAAAAATTAGTAGACGTGGTATTCTTCATGGGTGGAAATGGCGAATTGGCATTGTGTAAATTGATCACTTAAGCCAGGTCGTATGGTACGATAGGTCGTAAGCCCTATGTATACCTAAAACACATTTATACTTACTTTTCTATTAAAATACAGTTTCGTCTCTGTGAGACATCTGTAATATATATTGATGAGTCATTTATATCACTTTAAAAATCTTAATATTAATTTCTTGGAATTTTGAAGTTCAAAGGTAAAGCAATTTAAATTTCGCAATCAAATAAGGGTAAATACGAAATGTTTTCTAGCGTCCAAACATCTTTCGAGTTCAAGATGTCGTAAATGTAGCGTGGTATGGGCCAATTAACTTCACACCGACGATTCATCTCTAGTAGGTCTGTTTGAAATCAGCCAAACCGAGTGTTGAATGCTTTTATTAATGATTGAGCTTTAGAGAACAGTGATTATAAATAGATTTTTACGTTAAGAAAAGGCAGACAGAGCTCTGTTATGTCTAATGAAGCGCGGTGAGTCAATAATTTGACCACCCTTCGACAGAATTTACTACGTTGCTAAAATGGCGCGTAAGATTTTTCTCGGGGATTTGTCTCGAATGAGCATAAAAATACAGTGATTGTGAAGCGAACCATATATGATTCATTGCCGCATATATTTTTTATATGTATAATGATATATTCACAATCGGTATACACCAATCTACTGACAAATCATCGAGATGAGAGTTCTAAGTCTCCGTAGATACATGTTATAATGTTCACGCTATTTCATATAATACACGCTAGGATAGACTACATTTTTTTTTATAAATATATAACTCTCAGCACAAATACAAAAATAACTCTATTACCAAATAACATACTACCATGCCGTTTCTAGAAGGGATAGGCAGAGAGGATAAAACGCAGTACTCTTCTGTTCTGTCATACCGCATTTGTCACGTCAATTTTATTGCTAACTTTTAACAGAGCCGTCCTCCAATAATTGATACATCTCCAGCCAGATCTTTCGCGGTCCTCTGTTCCTATTGTCTTGAGCACTCGCATAATATTTTCTTTACCATCCTCTCTCCGCCTATAATATGTTCCACACAACCAAAATATTTCAGCGATCCTATCTTTATTCTAACGACTACGTTACACGCAGCGTTACATTTTCTCCTAATTTGTTCATTCTTCGCTCTATATATGTAGATAGATTTTCTAAACTTGCGTCTACGCGACCGTATTCAGTCAACTATCGTTACCTTGTTTTTATAATTTTATTACATATTATTGGTGTAAAAAAATAACTCTTTGTAGTTGTAAAACCAATAAATAAATATTTATTTTTATATATTTATTTAATTTTCATGGAAGACCAACAGCACAACAAAGAAACATAGAAAACATTGATATAATATAGATGGCCAATTACAGGTCTCCACATTTAGAAATATGTTAGTAATGATAAATATTTATGAATTAAACTAAGGCATGTTAAGAATTGTATAACAAGAAAGAATTTAAACAAAAGAAAAAGAAACTTAATTATTAGCAGAAAACATAGGCATGTTAAAAATAATACAAAATGAATGAACAAGACAAAAAGAGACTTAATTATTAAGTAGGCAAAAAATTCTGCACTCAAAATTTTTCTTAAAACTTAGGCATGTTAAGAATTATATAACAAGAAAGAATAAAAAATTTAAACAAAAGAAAAAGAGACTTAATTATTAGCAGAAACACATAGGCGTGTTGAAAATAATACAAAAAGAATGAACAAGAGAAAAAGAGACTTAATTATTAAGTAGAAAAAAATTCAGCACTCAAAATTTTTCTTAATCTTGTGTGGCTGCACTCGAACAGATCAATATCCAATAATCTTATCAGTTTATTGAATGCATATACCTACCATAATTTAATGAAAACAATACGAAACGTAATATCTTTATTAAAAAAAAGAATATTCAGATGGTACACCAATGCCGGAATTTATCAATACTAAATTATATTCACAAAAACATTATGACGCGTTTATTATTGAGGAAAGTAGACACGTCCGCAAATACGCTTCGCCGGAACGTGAAGACGAATTTAAGATGTATTCTACAAATGTTCCTCGTGTATCGGAAAACGTAGTCTACTTCACTCCTCTACGTGACTTATCATAATCTGGATCCCGGCCACGCGAAGGAGGGAAACTCGGGCGGCAAGTTGGGAAGGAGGATTTGTAAGATTTTCAGAGAGAAAGTTTAGAGAGCAAAAGCTCAAAAAGTTCCCAGGTCGGTTAGCTTACTTTGCGGACCGCGGAGCTGCCGGGACTGGCAGGCGCGAGAGCCGGGCCGGGCCAGGGCTGGACCGCCGCAGTGTGGACACCCTAATATCCTGGCCGGTCGCGACCCATAACCCGTATTGAATTTAAATGAAACAGCGCTGTTATCCTGTGACGCGATGCGAGCCGACAGCATTTAAATTCCATTGGGGAAATGTACATTAACACCTTTGCTTACACAATGTGGACGGCCGAACCGTTGACGGTCAGGGCACGCATTAACGGTTTTCGGTAAATCGGTATACCGGTATATACGCCTGAAAACCTTTACATTACTCGCAATTTGAGATCACAGTTCTATGATTTTTAATACATATTAGATGCGTCAGTTAAAAATATATACGGAAAATATTTATTTATCGAAAATTGTGAGTTGTATCAAAGAATTTATAATTTGAAAAATGGGAATATTTGGTCACCTATAAAGTCTATTGCTATTAGAAAATGGAACAAAAGTTCCGAAATTTTCGGATAACTATAGCGAAATTAGAATCACTGTTCCCAGAAAACGAAAAGGTCCGAGTGCCAAATATTACTCCTAGTATTTTGGTGGTAATGAAAAAAGTTTATTTATTTTTTCAGAACGCTCTTCGCCTTTGCACTTTTTCATCACTCGTTGTCCACTACTTTCATTAAGGCTTCGACTCAGTGTATTCATTATATAGGGTGTACCAGAGGTAGCAGCAGAAACTTGGTCGGTAGATTTCTGACTATGTTATCAGTCTAAAATGTTGAAGCAACCATGACCTAATATCGATATTTATGGAGATATGCAATATCAAAGTTTGCATTTTTTTTCAATATTTCTGACTTATTTTTTGCAAAAAGTTGAACTAGCATTACAGTAACTTATATCGATTATGAAAAATTAGTTGCTTCAATACAACTTAAATAAAATAATAAAAACCTTGTAAAAAATTACTTTTTTCAATTTTTGCAAGGTTTTTATCATTTTATTCGATACAAGATATTGTAATGATAGTTCAACTTTTTGCAAAAAATAAGTAAGAAATATTGAAAAAAAAAATGCAGACTTTGATATTGCATATCTCCATAACTATTGATAATAGACCATGGTTGCTTGAACATTTTAGACTCATAACATATTCAGGAATCTACCTGCCAAGTTTTTGCTGCTAGCTATGGTACACCCTGTATCATATTATTATTATATATTTTTGGGGCTCATTTTTATTCCTAGCTCAAAAGAGAATTATTAAATAGACATCTTTTGTATAATAAATCACCTTGCGATGATAATTAAATTGGGTGAAAAATATAAACTATGTTATGTCATACGTGAGAATGTTACTCACGTACTTACGTAGTACTTTATGTTTGTCAAACAATTTAATGATCATCATGAATAATCTCTTCAATGTTAACGCCACATCCATCAATAATAATGTGTTGTTTTTGTTAAAATGTTTTTTTAAAATCTGTTATTTTATACCTAAAGCCATTATAATAAATCTTAATAATCCTATTAATTAAAAACTACAAATTATTATAACTAATGCCAATAAGTTAAATACACATTACTGTAACTTTATATTTACCAATTCATTGGTAATGCCAATTCAAAATGAGTTTTGTACGCTATACCGCATATCCATGTATATCAACATTCAGCATTTTTGGACGTCCATTTGAAATTGAAATTGAATGATATTAAAATTTTTCAAAACATTGTTCAGATAAATATTTATGCCAGACCAGCAAACAAAGAGTTTTTTATATTCACGCGGTCGATTGATTGTTTCAGGAGAACTTCTTCCTCACCACTTCCCATCGATGGACGAGGATAACGAGGAAACAAAAGAACACCAGCCCAAAACAAAGTCCAACACGACGTCGACCAGTAACGCCGACACCGAATCGAAACACACGGACGGTCTCGAGACCCTGAATCCGGAGCCGTACGACCCGTACAACCCCGAGCACAAGGTTCCCGTCGTGGAGAGCGACGAGGACTCGGAGTACGAGAACTACGACTTGAAGACTTTGAAGGGGCACGACGCGGACCATCACGACGTGGACATCGACGACGTGGACAACCACGACCTCCTGAGCTCCGTGGACACGGACCATCTGCTGCAGCCGAACGCGGACAACCTGCCCATATTCCTCACCGAGCCGCAGCACGCATACGTCGTCAAGAGCAAGCCGGCGACGTTGCAGTGCAGGGCGGCGCACGCTCTGCAGGTGACACTCACTGATACAATGATTCTAGACCAGGGGACGTATCTCAAAACATCCCTGATATTTTCAAACGTAACATTTCGGTACAATTATATTTTAAAGAATTGACTGAAATTATCCTAACATTATTTACATCGAAACTCGACTGAAAAATTATTAAATTCAAGAACACATTCATATTTGTGAAGTTGTAATTTTTTAGAACAAAGTTTTGCGAAGTTTTTAAAACCAAATTAATTAATTAATTAGAAAGACATACAGAAAAATCTAATCCACGAAAAAATATTTTGGCTACTCCGGGATTTGAACCCGGGTCACCTCCGTTCCGGGGCCGGTGCTCTGACCACTAAGCTATAGGAGCCTTGTAGATTTCCGTAAATATATTTGAAAATTAATTGAAATTTTTTTTTTATTAAAAATTAATCAATTAATAAAAATGAGAATTACATGTAAGGTCGATATATTCACGGAAATCTACAAGGCTCCTATAGCCTAGTGGTCAGAGCACCGGCCCCGGGAAGGAAATTTTTTAAAAATTAATTGAAATTTTTTTTTTATTAAAAATTAATCAATTAATAAATATGAGAATTACATATAAGGTCAGTTTATTCAAGGAAATCTACAAGGCTTCTATAGCCTAGTGGTTAGAGCACCGGCCCTGGAAAGGAAAATTTTTAAATATTAATTGAATTTTTTTTTTATTAAAAATTAATCAATTAATAAAAATGAGAATTATATATAAGGTCGATATATTCACGGAAATCTACAAGGCTCCTAAGCTCAGTGGTCAGAGCACCGGCCCCGGAAAGGAGGTGACCCGGGTTCGAATCCCGGTAGTAACCAAAATATATGTTCGTGGATAAGATTTTTCTGTATTTCTTTCTAATTGATTAATTAATTTGGTTTTGAAAAATTATTAGTATAATATTCTAGAATTATTGTTCTTCTGAAGCTCAGAAATTAGAAATGAATTAATCACGACCACCATCATCATCATATGCCATTTTATTTCTACTAATGGATGAAGGCCTCTGCAAGCGTCTCCCGGTTTTCTCTGTCTATTGTCTCAGTCGCTTAGTACCTTATAGTATTACCTCAGAATATGATGCTTTTATTAATCCAGTAGATTTTTAGCGGGTTAGTGTAGTAGTATAGGATATGATGATTTTATCAGTTCAGCGGGTTAGGTTATTAGTATTAGGTTTTAGTATGTTGAATTTAAAGTATTACTTCAGAATATGAGTTCAGGGAGACCTGTGATGATTCCCTTCCAGCATCACTGATGCATTAGTCTAGCATTTGTTGACGTTTTCAATTATATAAAATACTCTTCAGGTTTGTGTTTTCTGGGGTATTATGCCATGTTATTACGACCTTTCGTGCCGAAGTTTCGGAAACTATTGCAGGGTCTATCATCAGGGCTGATGTGTTGACACAAAGTTCGTAATAACATGGCATAATACCCCAGAAAACACAAACCTGAAGATTCTGAGTGGCCGTGAAAACCTAAGAACTTTCTATATCAACTACTCTTCTCTGTTTTCTTATTCACGCTCGTAAAACGATCCTGGGAAAGCCAGGGGGGGGGGGTCCAATCCATTGTTCTCTTATCCACACTTTATTTATTTTTATTTTTGTGTGATACTTAACAAATATTTTTCCACCCCTTTTTGAGTTATTCAGTTATTCGACATCTCCATTCTTGAAAATCTTTTTGGGATGTTTTTCGTGGAATATTGTATGTGGACGTATGATTGAACATCGTGTTATGATATACCAATGTGCTTCAGCTAAGTTTTCTCCATATATATTTTTTTCTTATATACCTACTACAAATTAAAAAAGAATACTAAATGTACCACTTAATCTTCAATATAAAAATACTGCGCTTTATTAAAGTAATATTGGCAAGGATCATACTTCACTATGCCTATACAAGTGTATCTAAATTCATTAACATATATAATTAAGTGTTAGAATTGATTAAATAATATGCAGGTAGGTACTAACTCAATTCCTAGCAAGTTTTCGAAACCGCGTCCTTTCATCCCCAGGCAGTGTAAGCATTCAAAAGTCACGTTAGGGTAGATTAATAGAAGGTTCTTGAAACTTGCATGGATGTGCGCCAGGAATCCAAAACAACTCCATTCGGCCCGTCGACGGTCTCTTCACCTCGCCGATAAGATCTCCAGTCTCCAGGTAATAAATGTTTCCAGGAGGGAGGGCGCGTCCCTTGCGGAACCTGGACCCGATCAAATGTTCGGATAGAATTCACTGAATACTTGACACACTTACCCTTGCAAATATTTAATCCTAATTTACTCTAAATTGAATATTTGAAAAAATATTATACAGTTGAAAATTGAATCTTTATCTCAATTGATGGAAGCAATGTAAATATAGATTATCATGTCATTTGTATGTAATGTTATCAGCGCAGTTTAGCAGCAATTTAGTGCCAATGGCGTTTAGGAGTTAACTCATATTTTTTTATCTATTTAATGAAAATATTAATAAAAACAATATATTTAATTACAATATTGTTATAAACAAAGATTAAGTCTATCTATTCTATATATCTTATTATTGCAGCATGTAACTATTCTCTCAGTTTACAAATTTAACCCATACGAGAGTCAAGATGTGTTCTATTAAATACGAGTATGATAAAATCCTGCATGAGCAGTAATAATTATCACAATTCAAACTATTGGGCTTAACGTATAATTTATAAAATATTTTGATTTTAATGACAATGAAATTTTCTTAGTACATATAATATTTTATTAAACACTTCAAAATTTTAATATTTATTTAGACACGACAATATAGGAGATTAAGTTTTTATCTAGTTGGCTCGATATATCTAATAACGTGTATAAAAATATACATTTCTGATGAAAATCATTTTGTTTCTGAACCTTATAATCAATTTATAAACAAAATTTATGATTTTATACCGATATATTTCGAGATTCAGTCTTCCAAACATAACTAACTTTGCTACATGAACGGTTAATAAATTGTATTATTAATATATAGTATCTACTATTATTAAAACTTGGGTAAATTAAGTAAAATAATACATCTGATTGAAAGTACACAGGTAAATCAATATCAGTATAAAAATCAATTCGAAAAGGCGACATAGATAAACCGCACCGAGCGACCTCTTGAGAAGAGATCTGTGTCGTGAAGCTGGGTCCTGCGTTCTTCACAGCCATCTCTCTTGCGGAGGTCTCGTCTCGCTGATTATCTCCGGGGGTCAAGACCCGCTCGGTAATTAACAAGTTCAGATTGCACTAATTGGATGGTTTCTCAGACTTTTAAGAAAATAATAAAGTAGACCTAACCTAGTGATGCGGCAAACATTCGGTCACTCGATTATTAACAAGTTCTAAAATAAAGTTTGCCTACATATTTCCAGTTATCGTAAAATATTAATTACATGCAGTGATCATAATTATCAAAAAACCAATCCCTCAGCTGTGGATAAAAATGGTTATGAATATAATGATAAAACAATAATATAAATTAGTAGTTAATTAAAAAATAATAACGATTTCACATTTATTACTTACATATTATTATTTTTTTACATTCCAAATTAAACTTTAAATATTCTTTTCACCCTATAGTTTCAGTTAAATTTTCTATTTCACAATAAAGCGTTAAATATATTTGTTATAATAAAGTATCACTAATCAAGATATGTAATAGATGTCTCACAGAGATAATCATGGGCAGACTTGGTGAACGTTATATCATGTAAAGTGATCACTCAAAGCCAGCCGTATGATAGGACGTAAGCTTTATAAATACCCAAGAAGATTTCAATACTTACTTTCCCATATAAATTAGCTTCGTCTCTGTGAGACATCTGCATATAATATATGTTAATTTAAAAAGCCACCAATGTCTGAAGTTTATAAAAAAATTCATAAAAACTCTGTTCTATTAACGACTGGTAATTTAAATCCAGATGTGTATACATATATCGCGTAGGTACGCAAAGTAGGTTATTTTTAAACATATATTTAAAAAAAAAATTATTACAAGTTACTTAAAAATATGCAAAAAAAAACAGTCTATTTTGTATACGTTGCTACAAAAAATCAGACCAGTATATTTTGGCATAGGTATTTACGATAATTTGGTTTAACATAAAAATTAATTACAAACCTTTTGCGGTTGAATATAACTATTTATATAATAAACAGGTTTACGAACGCTGGGTAGGAGATGGATAAAAATGATAATGTTTTCCAGGTGTACTTCAAGTGCAACGGAGTTCGGTGGCCAGGATCGCGACAGCTGGAGTTTGTGGACCCGCAGTCCGGAGTGAGGATCGTGGAGGCCGAGTGTGACGTCACCAGAAACCAGGTCGAGGAGTACTTCGGCAAGGAGAGCTTCCGCTGCGACTGCATCGCCTGGACCGGCCGCGGGCAGATCAGGAGCCAGCCCGCGTACGTGGAAGTTGCGCGTGAGTCCATATTTTATATTGTAATAAAGTAGACCTTCGTTTTTGGACCTCGATTTAACAGGAAACATTTCCGGTTCGCATTTCGTACATTTTATATAATCACAAAAATTATCTTAACGATAGAGAAAAAAATTCTCGAATTTTTGGAAAAATAAATACTGTTCTTTAAATTCTTTTTTATCTCAAATAATACGAGGGTTGTAAATGAAAAAATAATAACTGTTAATGATTATACATCATTAGAGTTTTGCAAAATAGGCAAATTGCTTCTTAGCGTCGGAAAATAGAATAGTTTTGTGAAAATATTTTTTTTTAAGCACACAGTATATACAGATAAACTTATTTGTCAATTTTTAAACAAAGGCATTCGGAAAATATGCTTACTATGGAATGGACTTTCGTCCTAATTTCATCGATTTTTTATTATTTTGACCTCTAACCTATTTAATCTAATTAATCAGTTATCTGTTCGAAGAATATTTTTTCTTCTTCTGTATGAAGGCTTGAACTTTGTGGTGACATTATTATTAAAATAAAACACAAATTACTTTGTTTTCACCACTATATTAGATTAAAAAATCTACATGTTTCGAGAACAATGTTCTCTTCATCAGGATTATAGAGTACACAATAATCCTGATGAAGAGAACATTGTTCTCGAAACATGTAGATTTTTTAATCTAATATAGTGGTGAAAACAAAGTAATTTGTGTTTTATTTTAATCAGTTATATCAAGGTTTTACTATAATAATAATTTTTGTCAGCATTCAATGTTTATTCAATGTTCATAAATTACCCAAATGTTATTTGTTTCTTCATAAAATGAAACATCTGAAAATTTCGAGCAATTCTGAACAATTGAGGATACGTTTTTTTCCAAGACCTTTGTATTGCCTACCTACTGACAGTCACATTTTTGTTAAAAAATGAACATTTCAGTCGAAACGCTTCTCGGATATCTCCCTTCCAACAATGAGCGATATTATTTCTTTTTTATTTTCGCATGTTTTCCTCCCCTTATTGTGTCACATTTTATCTCGGCCCTGCATCGCGCGGGTAGTCTCCGGCCTCCTGCCTCCTGCAAGGCTGCGCCGGGACATTCTTCACATCCCTGAGATTAATATCTCACTCCCCCTGTACCGTTGAATGGAAGTAGGATGGGCGAAGCACGCTCAACGCTCGTACCCGGATACCCCAAATATTTAAGGTTTTTACTCGTCGTTAAATTGTTCGCTAAATCCGATTCATACATTACAATTTATCTTCTTCACTAAAATTGTAAATATTTTATAATTGTTTACTTCCACGGCAGTAGCTATGGTGAGATAAATAAGTGAAGCGTACTACTATACGTACATAATACTGCGTTTGACGAGTGCGCGAGCGGCACGGAGCGCGCGCTGTTCCAACGCCCGCTCATTCTATGGTGGATCTCGTACTTTTCTTTCTTTATTAACTAATTATGACTATGTATGGTGCCAACTCTGCTGTACGAAAGTGAAGCAAAAAAAATATTGAAAGTAGACTGCAAGTAGTGGAAATGCGGTCGCTGCAGAAAATCTTTGGTTGATAGATTGAGGAACGAACAAGCATTATGTTAATGTAATGATGGCTCTAATGACTAGATATAGATATGATATAGAATTAAGAAGGAAGCTGAGATGGTTTAGTCATTTGAAATGTATGAGCAGGCAGCGGGTGGTAAAAATAAAATGTGAGGTGAGTGTTTTAAAGGCAGGAGGAACAGAGGGCGTCCGCGAAATACTAGAGTATGGCCATGTTTAATGTTTCAACAACCAAAGAGCGTGCACGAGAATATAATATAAATGTGGTCGAAGCAAAAGTGGTGTGCCTGTGAATAACAAATCCCTTTCTCTCTCCCCTTTTTTGATCTAATCCTTGGTCTTACTCGTAATTGTTCGCAACACCGGCAACAACAGGGACCACTTTTGTACAAAGCCACAAGTTATTATTTTTTTATGTATGCATATACGTGTGGGTTAAATAATATACACCGTATGTCTATTCATCTATGTATACATTTTTACCTCACCCAAAAAGGAGATAAATATCCATAAAATCATAGTTTCCTTTGAGATTTTACAGACTTTGATCGTATTGAAATAAAATTATTGGAGAAACCTTTTATATTTCTTTACAGAAAAAAGGTTTCCATCGCAAAAAACCCTAACCCTCGAGCATTATCGTCGTAAAAATTCACGATCGGCGATAGTTTACACGGAAAGGCCTCGCACTTCTCCGACGCCGCCGCCGTCGGAGCTGCCGCGCCGGCGCTCGCCCGATGGGGCTGGCGGTTTATTCCATCGATACGGAAGATGATTTGTTTTCTGTTTCCCTCGTGAGCGGAAGGTAATTTATTATTTCGGCGTCCCGCGCCGCCTGTTGTCTGCGAGCATAAACAACGCGTCGGAAGTCGGACATGATCGCTGAATTTTTCCAGGGTTCCGCGCCATTACGAGTATTCGCCACAAAGCGGTATTTGTCTCTGGAAAAACTGTATTCCCATTGTGCCGGTAAAAAATGGCCGGACTGTTTTGTGTTTAAGTTCGCTGACACTTTTATGCGCGCAATTTCAAATTGTTTGCGCCGCTTCTCGTCCTTTTATTCATTAAAACAAATCGGCCAAACAATAGACAAACACTTTACAAAAGGAAGGATGAATATTTCAACACCTTTCGCCGAGGGAAGATTAGAATAATTCTGGGTTTATAATACATAAAAGAACTTTATAAGCTATAAATTATAATGGTAAGAAAGTTAGCATATCACAAAAATGCTTTCTTCTCAGAGAAGACCCGCGATGACAAATTAATTAAGTAAGAATTATAAAAATCCAATTTTAAAGGTCCTAATTAATCGTATTCTCATTTCCAAGGTCGTCTTTTCGTAATTATTTAATTACCATCATCCTCTTCTAGGAATTATTTACTTGACTATATCTTACAAATATTAAAAATATGTACTTCATCAAGTAAATAAATTTATATTAAGTATATAAATAGACTGTATTCCCACTTTCAAAGGAATCGACCAAATATTATGTTCATTATTTTTCATTACCATGAATTCAATTTAAATATATTTTGCCATTTTTCCTAATGTAAATGACGGTTTGAAGTTCGAAAGCGATCAAAATGGATTCTATGGTTCAGATAATTCGGTTTCCGCTTTACGATATTATCTAGGGGTGAAATTAAATTTGTCGTAATTGATTTTTAAGAACGATACATGTTTACCGCTAACATTTTGCTGTCGCTACCAAATTCAACTAATTTAATAAAACAATAGTGAATGTCAAATGCGTTTTGCTTCACGAGTCTCATAAGCTATTTTGCGTTAGGTTAGGGGCCGCATGTTTTGAATATTAAAAAACATGCAAAAAAGGGATTTTTTTAAAAGCTTATATCAGTAATAAAAATACACATTAAATGTAATTAATAACCAAATGCTATTATTTTACGGCTATTATTTTTTTGCCTTTCAAGTTTTTAATTTTTTTAATTACTTAAGCTGAAATAATTTAAAAAATTGACAATATATACTAGTCGATTGATTTTGACTGTTCTGGAATTTTTATTTTTCGTTAAGGAAAATAAGTAGATATTGTATCTGGTTCCGCACGGAGCCGGTATGCGCGTAATG
Organism: Agrypnia vestita; assembly: GCA_016648135.1. Classification (NCBI taxonomy): domain Eukaryota; kingdom Metazoa; phylum Arthropoda; class Insecta; order Trichoptera; family Phryganeidae; genus Agrypnia; species Agrypnia vestita. Next base: position 111,074 of record JADDOH010006891.1, on the reverse strand, counting down.
AAAGGCAACAACACTTTTGGATTTGTAATAAGTACCTATAAAATTATAGAATTTCAACTTGGGTGTATTTTTGTTTCAAAATAAGTAATACTTTTGTTCTTATATTATTTACCTTGGTATTCATTTATTATTTACATTTTTTTTGTTCATATATGTATATATGATTTATGTATATAGTTTTACTCTTATTAACTTTACTTTACATTATTTTTCTTTTTGTTATTCTAATAACGTAATCATGAAATTAAATATTTAAATGGAGTCTCAATGAATGGAATAGCTACTTACCTCAGAACAGGTATTTTTATGTACCTAACGAGGTAGGTAACGATAAAGGCCTGCATACAAAAAATTGTATGTTGTATTTGTTGCTATCTTATTCTTAAACTCTGAAAATATTCTTACCATTAATTATGTTTTGATGTAGGCTGTTATAAGTTATTTAGCTAATAAACGCCGATTTATCGGCACTGAAACTAGCTATAACGCATCACAAATGTTATACTTTTATTTCATATTTTGGCCGCCGTTTAAGGCTGTAAGAACAACGCTATCTAAAGTAGCGTAGCGTCATGATGACGTTAGTGCTGTAAATTATTAAATAGAGAACTATATTTTTTTGCTTCATATATGTACCTCATTTTAATATTACACCTCATTATTATTTAAGCCATCTGGTAGCGTTAGAGATGGACACTGTTACGTGCAGAATTAAACTTTTTTCGGTTCCTCATTTTATACACCTCGTCATTATTCGTTCCATCTGGTAGCGATAGTAGCGAACATTGTTATCATATATAGAGAATGATATATTTTGCTAATGATTACGCATTACAATGACGTGCGCGATATAGTAATTAATGGATGCAATTATGTATTAGTTTTAATTTTCTTTAAATTGAATTTTTAAAAAGTCTAAATATTTGAAAAAGTCTTACCCAGAGTATTTTATTAAAAAAGCATAAAGCCAATGTTTTCACTTTATTCAATAACAATTTTGAAATCTTACTTATTTTGAAAATGGAATGAGATCAGCTATTGGATTACATAGACGGACAACAAAAATACTAGTATTGGGGATGGGGGATGATAATTTATCCTCAAATATCAATGAACAGAGGCGAAGTAAAAATACGAAACTGTAGTTCACAGTTTTTGAGACGATTCATAAAATATTATGTAGAATTTCGTTTCTAATAATGTAATTTGGTGAAGTGCAAATTTCAATTCAGTTTTTCGACAGCGATTGGCAACTTTCAAAATGAGACAAGTTTTCTTTTTTGCTAAAGAATAATATTTGTCTGAATTGTTTTTCAAGAAGTATGACCGCAACCATTTTAATGGCAAGTAACATGCGATAAACGGGCTGATATACATTGTTCCGTGGAACATTTTCTATGTTCGTATATTATATAATATATTTAATTTGTATTGTAATTGTAATGTACCTGGATGGACGTCTATCTGAGCGTATTAAAGATACGAGAGATAGAGAGGAAAAACGGGATTAAAAGGGTTGCGCCGTGCGGACGCGCGACATTACGACAGCCGTTACGAAAGCAGCTACTTTTAGAGCTATTTAGAACCGCTAATAGTACCTTGTCGCGATATTGTTACATTGCGCTAAATTTTGTGAAGTCCTTCCTTGGCAAAAAAGAAGGACATCACAGTAATTTAGCGCAAGTTTCATAATCATCTTCATTCCCTTGTCCTAGCAGGATCGGGGATCCAAAGACTCGACTAGATGCAAATTTGATCTCACTAATTCATGGACCATTAATAACTGGACCAAAGTTATGGAACAAACTACCTAATAAACTGAGACAAACAGACAGCTTACCACAGTTCAAAAATCCTATAAAAACCTATAGAATCTGACCACAACAACGCTAGCTAATATTTTCCACTCGTATTGTGAACTCCGCGAAAACACCTAATTCTTTCAGGCACTCACAAACTATTATAGTACTCAATTTTAATTCCACTTCTTGTATGCCACCTAATGAATAAAAAATAGTAAATATTATTTATTTACACTATTTACTGCACTATAATTTGCATGAGATCACCGTTCCAACGACTTTTTGATCATTTCTAATCAGTTAAGGCATTGTTAATATTATTTCTTCAATAAATTACATAACTTCTTAAATTATACCGCACCATTTCGTTTAAAAATGCTATCTCCTAAAGGATGTTTGGTATCATGTTGCCTATTCAGACTATATTTACAGCTATTTGGAAGAGAAATTCAGATGTCTGGCTAGTCTATTCTCTAAGGCTTAAATCCTGCTGAACCATATTTCATAGTTCGCCATTGGTCAGTACTTGCCGCAGCGAGCTTTGCGCTCTCACCCATATTTTCATGCATTAAATTCTAAAATCTCTGATGGTACAAGTTACGAAGATGATGTTTAACGATGTTTTTGCTTTCACCAAACTAAATTGGTTTTACATTTTAACTTAACACTTTGTCATGTCATTGAATCTTCTTTAAATAAATATGATAGGAGTATCGTTTAATCTTAATATTAATAATAAGTTTTATCTCTCTTAATGTTTAATCTAAAGTTTGTCATGAAACCCGAGATATTCCAGAAACTACATGTATACCATATAATAGCGCTGGCGGAAACCTCAAACACACACGCACACACCCACGTATATATATATATTATTATAATATATATATATATATATATATTATAATTTTTTTTACAAGAATCCATAAATTTATAAAAGTATTTTTTGGTTGCGGTTTAAAATATAAAAATTGTAATTAAATAGGTATTCGGTCTCGACATTTCCCCGAGAGTTTAGGGTCATTTTTGTTTCAAAATTTATTTTGTATTTCTACAGAGTGTAAAAAAGTTCTGTTATCATATTCAATTTATAATATATTGATCTCACTATTGCTAAAATATTGTATTTTTTGTACCTCTCCAAAAAGAGACTAACTCTTGTGCCTGGAGAGGGAGTTTCACTTATATATATATATATATATATATATATATATTATATAGATTATATATATAGATATATATAATAAATAAATTTCCGTCACGAGGGGCAGTGGGAGCACGTCCGTTCGTATCGATTTTGATTTTGACGCGGGTTACCCCAAAGAAGTGAAATTTAAATAAAATAAACCGTTTTTAACACGGTTAATCGATTTTGAAATTCTACGCACAAAGTTTATAGGTTTTCATGTATTCCATTTTACTGATTACGACAAATACCCGATTCTGTGATATTTTGTTTAAAATTAAACTTTTCAACACCAAACTTTGTTTGAATAAATCAGAACTCTAGGTTTGTAAGGAAAATTGCAAAAATTGATTTTACATTCGACTTAAAGAACCATCATATAAATTGAAAACCCTTCCAACTGACGAGAAGTTAAAGACATTGGATATTATTAGAAAAATCACACGCGAGTAGACCCTGCGCATCCGCAAGTTTTCCGCAATCACGTGATCGCTGGCGAAGATGTAGAACTGATTGTTCGCTGAGTCATGGAGTCTGTGGCTCGGCTGCAGAACTAATTTACTGCGGGAAATGCAGAATGCTGAAAGAGACTAGACTTCAGTTTTTACGGGGATAAAGTTTTGGGACGGGTTTTTTTACGACGTTATTCAAACGAAATTATGTTACGAAAATTTTACATTAGTCATAACTTTTTTTCTGCAAACCCCGCACCATATGTGTGATATAAATCCCACATCCTACGTACTAACCATACATCACATGTACTACTCTCACATATTATCTATAATCTCTACACATCGACCGTATTCTGAAAATAACGAGATTGTTATTTGGTTACATAAAAATAGAGAAACTTCAAGACATCTGTCAAATGAAAATATTTCTATCATTGTGACGAAATTCTTAGCTTTAATTAAAAATTCGAACTCTTTGGAATCTATGAGAAACAAACGGATTTTTATCAATTTTTTAAGTAATATTACCCCTTTTTTTGTATAATATTCATCAAAAAATTATATTTTAGACAAAACTAGATTGCCTTGACTAGTATGTATGATAAAATAAAATGTCAGTTCGACATATTTGTGTCACAAAATATTTATATATTTATATTTAAGTATCTATTTTAATTTAAAATGGTTTGTATGCCATTTTAATGAAAATTATTTATGAATCCCTTATCCCGTATCACACTAATTAGACCTGTAGATTCATAACTACTTCTCAAAAGTCTCATTTAAAATTCCAAAAGTCGTAAATGTAAATTAATTAAATAATTACACGGGCGTAAATAAATACGTCCCATTTATTTTTTAGTGTTGGGGTAGTAATCACCGAATAAGGCGGACTGTCGTAATTTTACGCCTTGTCTATTTTTGAATGTTGAAATATAGGTTAATTGGTAGTTTTGATCGGAATATATTTTAACTATCCCGAAATATCAAAAAAATGTACTTCTGTGTAGCTTTTTGTATTATTTATTATTTAATTAAAATGAAATGAAAGAAAGAGATTAATAAATTTTCTACAACGTTACAATGTTGACAAAGCTAAATAGATTAAAAAACTTACACCAGCTTCTTCAAGTTATTTGGAAAACTGGTATTGATTATGGTTTACCGATGGTACCTTTCAGATAGGGCTTTCAGGGAGTTCTTTGAAGAAGTCTTATCGGTGTGAAGGGTCGGCCCCGAGTAGGTGAGGGTAGGCACCCTTCGGTTATTTCGAGGTCTGATGACTTTTCCTTACTTTGTGACATTTTTGGCTTCTTATTAACACGACTGCGGAGCTCAATTCTTTTGTAAGGGAAATATATTCTACTAAGATGTGTAATTTTCGTTATTTATTACATATTACATAATTTGGCAGCTTCGAGATGGATTCTAACATTTATTTTAGATAAAAGTTTTATTTATTTATATCCTTTAGGTATATTCAATACCGGTTTTTAACGTGGAAAAAATTTGGAAGTCGGTAAATAATACACTTCTCATCAGCTGATCGAGCAGAAATTTTTGCACATCAACTTAATTTCAATGTCAGTGCATTAATTTATATATTTTGGGTCACACATACACACACACACGCACACAAAAATATGCAAATTTATCTCAGATACTCCGGCGAGTAGGTACCTAATTTCTGTTGTGCTATTATAAAATTATTTAAATCATGGACACTTTTAGAATTTATCTCTTTTTTTAATGTTGCTACAAAACAATAGCTGGTTGTGTAAAAAATTCAGAATAAAATTAATATAATAATACAAATACTGAAGAAACGATTTTCCTAACTATTTTAAATTGAATTTAGGACCAATGTGATATAAATAAATCTCTTATTCAAGAAAACAAAAGTACAATAGAATGGAAATGAGACTTCGTGTATAAAGGATTTATAATGAAAACTATGTTTTATGTGTTAATTTTTTATATATTTCGTTTTTATTTTAAATTGAGAGCAGGTCTTTATGTTTAATCTAAGCAAAGTGAAAAAAAATTGCATCAATTTTGGATGCTTTATCTATGGCGGCGCTTGCAGTCCAGTGGGCAATACTTGGGCTCATACCGTGTATTACAGGTTCGGTTCCCACTAAGATTAATGGGGTTAATGCGTTTCGCTAAAGTAATCTTAATCAAACTTGTGGCCTGTTATAGTGTCGAAAAATTAAATAAAATATGTAGTTACTGTATTTCAAATCTAGGTCATGATTTCGACTGCTCAGTATTAATTCGGTGCAACTCCAGAAATACACAAAATAATTGGTGATTGAAGAAAAATATACAGTGTAAAAATATATAATATAATTTTCCGTGTTCGGTGTTCCTATAATTAATTCTTAAATAAGGATGTCAAATGAGATTAAATATTTTTCTTCAATTTCTGAATATTTGGTTTGTTTTTGAAGTTACACCGAAATGACGCTAAAATTTCGGTTTTGTGTTAGAAATAACACTAAGAATTTACTTTACTATTCTTGAAAAAAATATTTGTACATACTGCTTAACCTCAAAAACTTTGTGATATTTATTTTATCCTGCGATATCTGTACGGATTGATACTTGGTGGCGAAGAAATTCTCGGTGTTATTATTACTAGGAAAAGACGAATCGAATTCAGTTCAAATATTTACCTCCCATACTAAGATCGTGGTTTACTTAAGCCAGGGTATTCTGCGGAAGAAGTTCAAAAGTAACCTATTGAAGTGACAGAGCCGATCATGTTTCAGCGCGGCCCGGGTACAGGGAATGTATCAGGAATACTAACAGGCGATTTCCAAACTTTTATCGCCCCAGTTGAAACGTGTCAGTGTTGAAAAGTAATGCTGAAATTTCTCAATGGTTTTCAAAAAAGCTCTCAAGGTCCCGTGGGAATCAGCATTTTTGGAAGATGCTAATTTTCGAATCAAATTATTCTAAAGTAGAAGGGAGTAGTGGAAAGTTACTTTCACCACCGCTTTTGTTTGTTGAAAACACCAACATGTTTCGGGACCAATGGTCCCTTCATCAGGATGCCACTTATACTAAAATATAATAAATAAAAGTATAAAAATTAATATATGGGAGATGAATAATAATTAAGTACTATTATAAAAACAAATTTGAAGACAAGTCTTTGTAAAAATTATCTGATTATTTTTAATACTCAGTTTACAATCAACACATTCTTATTTGCAAAATTTCTAATTTATCTACCTGTAATCTTTATATTTAACATTTCTAAACCCTTATTCATATCAAAAGAATGATCCATTTCCAAAAGTTGATAGGAAAATTCTGATTAATTATTGCTTCTTAAAACCTTCAATGGTTCCTTAACTTTAACATAAAAATTTCTGCATGTTTTTCCTATACAAAATAATAGCTGCTCGTACCTGGAATTGCACGGGTTAAGGCTTAGGTTAAAAATAAGTTTATGGGAGGAAACAAAGGTTCCATTATTTGGCAAAATCTTTAATGTTTCCATTAAATATAGGTATTATATATTTTTCAGTTCACGGTTTCATTCAAAATGATGGTGTCATCACAAATTCTACCAGAATTCCTTTAAATTTCAAAGAGAATTAAGGTGTTGGTAACATATGAGTTTGAAAAAATTTTTTTTAACGATAAATACAGAGTGGTGAGAAGATTTTTGATTAATAAAATGATTGAAAAAGTATAAAAATTCAATTAACCAATGGAAATATATTAAGTATCGTAATAAACAAGTTAATGGCTTGCATTAGCAAAAAAAATCTCAATGACCAGAGTAATTAAATACTTGATGGATCGAAACATATGTTTTGTCCAACATATGCGTACGTTTGTGTGTGTTTGAGCATATTAAGTTGGTTGCTTTTAGTAAAGTTAACATTGCAAAAATACTTAACAAATTTCACATTCTTCAAAAAAGAGTTTGATCCTAACATTTATTTAGATGGTCGTAAAGAAACGTGAAATAAAACAGGTTATAGTTCTTTTCAGGCGATCTCATTCGGGGTTTAAAATACATTATATCAGTGCGGCGCAGGGTCATAATCCGTCTTCTCGTATACAAGTATTGATACGCATGTTTGTCGCGTGTTTTTATGGTCTCGCTCACTTCTCCTTAGAACTTTATATACACATCGAGGGGCTTCTTAAAGTTCACAGAATAGGTAGACTATCCGAAAGTGATTGGCTACCAGACCATATCGAAATGTGCATATATCTTCGCTGTATTAATTTTTATAATTGTTAACATGAATTACATTATTTAAAAAAAGCTATTTCATAGTATGAGTAAGCGCATTAATAAGGAGCTGCCACTTGTCTCCACTAATTTATTTACTAATTATAATTGTTATAAATGTTGGTTACTGCTGTATTAAAGAAAGTAAAGCCTTTGCGTGTAGGTTGCGATTTATTAATCACAGATGTATTATTTAAAAAAATTGAAATATTTTGTGAAGTAAAAAAATATGATTTTTACATTTTTTGGATTTGGCAGGAGAAGAAGACCAAAAATCGTCATAATTTGATAAGAGGATACATTTGCTGTTCTGATATTTAATTAATACTTCGCTTCCTCTCTGCAATCTAAGTACTTATATTTCCTTTTTAACCAGTGTGTAATAGGGTGTTTATATATTTTTTCAATTATTTCTTCTATTCGGGAACACAGTCTACTTTCGTAGTTCAGGCCGAAAGCGAGGAAATGGAAGCCTGTCTCTGGGGGGAGGGCTGCTGGCTGGAGGGATGCTCGCGGGGGCAGCGGGTCCCCGGGAAGCCTATAAAATCCGAAACCTACACTCATTGTCTGCTGAATTATTCCACGAGGCTAATAAAAACGCGATATATTTTTATTTATCTCTGAAGTGTGCGAGAGTCAGTTCAAAATATTAAACCCTAAGAAGCAGGCCGCTTTAATATTTTAAAATAAAATCAAACAGAATTCTGCAGAGAGATGTATATTTAAATTCTGCCATAAAAAATATCAATAATGTTTTGACACATCGCTGTAACCCCGACCGAGGTTGCAGAATTTTACGATTGAAGTTAGTAAAGGGGTGAGTCAAACGAGGGATCTATGGATCTAGATCAAAAATAACTTTATAAATCACATTGATTTGCATACATCTACGTCTACGATGTGTATATATCTAAGCCTATAGTTGTCATAGAGCCAAAATTGAATATTTAACAAATGTCAAATTATAAGGGATTTAAAGATTTTTTCCGTTATTTATACATCTAAATATAATAAATATTACTTGTAAAAATTGTTTTAAAATTCATTAAATTGGTCATACCTGTCTAATATCCATTAAATTGATCATAAAAAACGCTTTTCATCTAGTAAATATTTATGATTTGTTGAAAATTTAGACTTAAAAATAACTACACACAAGAGTAAAGTAGTAAGCTGAAATCAGCCTGTTATTTTTAAATTAAGGGCCATTTGAAATTAAGTTACACGCAAAACACATTTTTCGATTATTCCATTTAATGAAACTACATGAGTATATCGTCTAAACTGCGTTAAGAAGAATAAGTACTAGCAAAAAGGAAATGAGGGACACAGCATCCATTTGTAATACAATGAGAGGAGGAAAAGATGAAGAAGACATTCAATTTTGGTTATGTAGCGACGATTTACAAATATACATATCGTGTATTCGAATAATCTAAAAAGAAAGCTAAAAATAAAACAATCATCAAATGAATCATAAAAACATTGTCTCCTGTTTTTATTATTAATATAAATCGCACTATTGTTCATGTTGCTCTATTTTTCCAAACAGCTTAAGGTGCGCCTTCTGTGAACTTCGCTATCATCCAAACAATAAATAAAGTGCCTTTGGTACATTGCGCTCAAACAATAGACATCACAAACCAGCTGTACAAGCCGAGAAAGTTTTCAATCTCCTAAATTGCGGACTTAAGTCGAAGTCGCTCCAACTTTTCAATAATCTCTTTATTTCTCGACGTGATCCCTTGCCAAGGCACAGCGAGCAATGAGGAATAAGACGTCGTGGATTCAGCAAAACAATCGACAATTGCTCGAAAATAAATGCAATCGTCTGGGGTCGAAAATCTTCCTCGAGGGCGACCATTATTGAAGAAATCGCTATTAATGTGCAATAAAATTTTCCCACATTTCAAAAAATATAGGATTTTGCATTTTTACAGTCATGAAATAATATCGGAACATCTAGCAATACAGACAACTTTCGATTTTTAGCTAACAATACAATTTAGCTATTTTTGTCCGTCAACGATGTATACATTTGTCTACAAATATATTTATACAAATATACAAGAAAGGTGTACGCGACACTATTCGCCGCGTACAATGGCGGGAATATTTGGCGGGAAATGGGATTAGGAATAGGAAGGTTAAGAGGAATGACGAGACGAGAAATGGACTGTACTGGTCGAGAAAGGGAAGGACGTTTCGATTCACCTTTGTCTCTCGGCGTCCTTCCAGATTTCACCTCACCAAACACTTGATTCACTCGGTTGGACACCAACACGCGATAATCCCGTTGTCCGGCGGTGACGAGACGAGGAAATGTTTATAGTATGCACAATTAAATACAATTAAATAAAAAAAAAGTATGTCCTCTGGCGCTTCAACAAACAAAAGGTAAACTGGTACTACGGAAGGTAGGATAAATTTCGATAGAGACAAATCAGTGTTGCCACATAAGAAAAAACAACATTCTGTAAAAATCGATTTCTGTGCCAACGTGACGTCACGAATACCGAACAAAGAGTACCAGTCTTTTGTGATCAGTTTGAAAGAACAGTTAAAATCTGTATTGGTAAAAATGGTTTAAGCAGTTAAGACGATTACAAGTTTGTAAAATTATTTTTTTAGTTCACCGATAATCATCTGAAGAAGTTATGGTAAATTTAGATTAAGATCATCTTTGCACTCACATTTTACATCATAAAGTTAAATATCAGTTTCTATCTATAATTTTCTGTTTATATCTAAGTAAATATCTACCAGTTTGTATTGAGTGATTCTAATATGTAAAATATTTATCATAATATGATTATCGGTCATCAGTTTGGAAATTTATTAATGAGTTAGATAAGAAATGTGAATTTATTTGCCAGAAAGAATTTTTTTACATATAAGGTTTGTGGTTTAATAATATCCACAAATTTCATGTAGGCCGTCCGTGATTAGTTTATTAAGATAAAAGTATACCTGATCACGAAGTATTAAATGGCGAAGATTTTTAATAACGTTCGATGAATTATCTTGCACAACATAAAAATAATGACGGAGAGCAATATGAGTTGATTTCTTACAAAAAATCAACCGCGCAACTAGTTGAAATTACACTGTATCGCTTCTTGACTGTATTGAGCAGCAAGATGACGAAATTATCGCCGGAAAAAAAATTATTCGTCAGGAAGGGGAAAATTATTACTTTTTAGTTTTTTTCCTTACTGAACAATAAAATTTTATTTTTGTTACTTTTTAGTGAAGTCAATAAAAATTTAGGTATGGTAAGTAACAACAGTAAAATTCCGGCGGCATATTTTTTGTATTTTTTATCGCTGTTTTGGATTAACCGTGAAATCGATTATCCGTGATTTTTTTCAGCATCCGTGCCGGATAATCGGGAGTGTAGTGTATAATGCGCGAGTATTTATGAAGCGTCCGACGCGGGATGCGGACCCGGGCCGGATTAAGAAGCAACTCGGCTCGGTCCTTGTTTTATCACGATTGAACCCGGCCAGAGGGCGCGGGCGTGGGGTCGTATTCAATAAATATGGAAATCATAAACACTCGCCGTGATTTACTGCGCCTCTCCTCCTCGTCTTCACACTGGAAATATTCCGTCGCGTCGCGTCAGCTCGATAATTGTCTCTGTGCAGCTGTTTTATGCACGCATTACCCGTCTACTCGGAACCAATTTGAATACCATCTAACCACCAGAATTTAGTATTTTTTGAATTATTTAATATGTATTTATTTTTATATAAACGTATATATTGTTTTTGTACAGAATTATACATTTTTACATTTCATTTGCTTAATTTTTAAGTAATTTACATTATTATTTTTAGTGTTATGTAAAAGGTTTTAAATGTCTCCTTAACTAGACCGAGGCTGTGATGAAGCGGTCAGGTTTTTCCGTTTTTATTTAAATTTAAGCAATAATTAATATCCCGATTATAATAATTTCGTTGTCTGTCTGTCCATCCGTAACTTATTTATAGTAATTATTTTTTTCGAATTTTTTTATTCTTAAAATTAAATTTTTTCCAATAATTTTTAATTTTTTTTTTTAAATAAAATAAATAAACACTTATTATAGAAATAAATATATAACTCAATTAGGAAGGTATAAAGTGAACTATCCATCAAAAAAATATACAAATTCCAAAAATTAGTAGACATGGTATATTCTATCACGGGTGGAAATAGCGAACGTTACATTGTGTAAAGTGATCACTTAAGCCAGCCGTACGACAGGTCGTAAGCCCTATGTACACCCAAAAAGTTCTATACCTATTTTCTCATAAAAATGCAGTTTCGTCTCTGTGAGATATCTACAATATACATTGATTGATATATTATTACCACTAGGATACGGATTTTGACACAGTTATTATAGGTACATGGCTAAGAAAAATTGTAATAATAAATACGTAATTTATATATTTTATTTTGGTTCTTAATTAGTTATTTAGCTCCTATGTATTTATTTTTTTGTTTTTTATTAATGTCTGTTCTTCCAATTTTATTTTTAAAATACGTTGATGAACGATCTACAGAACCATAATCGCGATAACTCAGTAAATAGTTGTTTTATACGAAGTGTTTTTTTTAAATTAATACAGTTGCATTTAATATTTTATTTTCAACTTCTTGTCTTGTGTAAACGATACATCACTTATTCCATCAAACATAATAATATCGTTGACTGTCCGTCCGTCCGACCGTTTCTGTGTCTGTCTGTCCCCGTAACCTTGTATAACGTCCCTAATTTTGTTCGAATTCACGGTTAAAAAAACGAAATCGAACGGGCGGAGATACCCGAACTGGCCGCTCAATGCATGTTGCTACGGCCGCCTCTACGTGGACCGCCAAAAATATACTATAAATATATACTAAGGCTTAGCGAAGACTCGAACAAATGTCCCGTCGTGTTTGACGGATTGCAGCTAGTTTTTAAATATGTATATCAGATATCAATTTTATATTGCAATGAATTCGAAAATCCTTTGAGTAAATGCACGCAAGATGACAAATCATTTTTTATTTCATCTGGAATATCTTTGATGTCGATGTACTCCGGATTGGAAATGTTTCGTGTTCCCAGTGCTAACGAAATATTTTTCGATAAATCATAGATTTTCTGTATATCTTTCTAGATGATTATACTACTTTGTTTAAAGTATCTCAGAAATATGTTTTAACAATTAAATCTTCACTATAAAATGTATTTACATAAAAAAATATATAATTCGTTGCCATCTCTTCTTTTATGCAGACGAGATTACTAAAATAAGGACAAAGTAGAATTATTTTGATTGTGAGGGATAAAAGTTTGAAAAAAAAAATTATAAATATTTTTACATGTGTGTTTTGAGAAAACAATTACTAGATTTTGTTCACAGAAGGACAGTTTTTTTTAAAAAAAGAGATGGGAACACGGTTAATTAGATAATTAATTATAAATAAATCAGTGATATTATAAATTAATTAATAATAAAATAATTAATTTAGATAAATTATAGAAATAGAAAGAGTAGTGACTATAATTAACAAAAAAAAACATACATATAAAAATATTGTTAAAAATATGCACTAGTCCATAAAAGAAATAAAAAAAAAACGAAAATTATTTTGAAGCGTATTTAAGTGTACAGTTTAAATATTCCGGGAGAATATTATGTACTTTAAAAAGAATATTACTTAATATTCCACATAAAAATAAAGAGATATTATTACCAGCTGTAAAATCTTTGTTGGTATGTCATGGGAAGGACCATAAATGTCTCTGGCGTAGTCCCTACAAATATTTAAAAAAATATTGATTTCGAACATAATCTTGAAAAATTTGATAATCTGTGGATGTCCTTTCGGTGAAATTTGGAAGATCGCGTTATAAAAAGTGATCACATAAGCCAAGGCATACCGGTCATAAGCCCTGGGCCACTCTATAAAGACTTCTATACACGTTTCCCATACAAACAGCTTGATCTCTGTCCGACTTCTGTAATTTATAAATTTATTTAAATCATAATTTATGAACGGTTTCGGTTGAATTTGATAATAAATGCTATTTTTTAAATGATCTACTATAAAAATAATTTTATCGTAATATAGAGGAGAGTAAAAGACAGTAAAATATTTTTCGAACAAAGCTTTATATTTATATTTACGTTGTTATTGAGAAATCATACAGACAAACAGATTTTATTCAGAGATTATTCAAATATTTGGTTGGTTTGGTCGGCAGTTTATCTTCTGGATTTCTCTTTTGTGATAATATTTTGTCAAATAATTTTCAAAATTGTCTTAGATATTTGGCATGGACAATATCGTGAGCTCCATTATTTTTCGCGATTCACTGTCACTGTTTTATCCCATAATTATTTGGTATATCAGGTTATCGTGCGTCATTCCACACAGGCTCTAGATAAATGACGCACGTTTGCTGTAACATTCTTCTTATAATAAAATTCACAAAGCTTGCTTAATTTAATATGGATCCACAATATCTTCTTCTTGTTTCACAAAAATGTTTTTAATGTTGTTTTATAAGCACGCCATTAAAATCTTTGCAGGTTGAAAATGAATGTACATATTACTAATTAATTTCCATAAACTGCAAATGTATTTAATTTAATAAATAATCCATTCGTTGATTTTAAAAATATGTAGGTCCTGTATAGTCCGTTTTAAAATTTAAAAGATTTAAACTAAATTATTCATGTATTAATCAGAGAGAGAAATACTAGGTGGAAATATTTATGACTTGATGCTGGGGAATGATTGAAATAATAAGATGGACTGAAAGAATTATAAATGAGAATATTCTAAGGAGAAAGCAAGGAAAAAGGTCCATAATTAACTTAATCAAAGGTCAATGCCACTAAAATGTGAATTACTTAGAGTTTAGAGGAATGAGTACTTTTTGACTGTAGTTTTTTAAAAATATTTATTATAGTCATTTTCTAATAAAAATGTTAAAAAACTATACGGCCCCGCAGTATGTACCTGCAAACGTTATACATGTATGTGTCGGTAAGAAATTAGTAAAAAGTAGATTTCAACATGAATTCTTACCTATCTACGTAAAAGCGCTGATAATGTGTTCATACTATGCGTAACTACGTACCATATATGACGGGTATAAAAGCAAAGGCAGCAATATCCAAAAAATTAAAAAAAAAATTTGAATGCTAGTCACCTAGGATTACTAATTTTTACTGAATTCTAGATTTTATGTATCTATTATTTCCAAAATCTTATTTTCTACAGATTTATATTCTATATTCCCTATAATAACTCCGATTCAGTACATTCTGTATTAGTATTCCCGATTAGGCTACATAAATTTTTTTTGGATAATGCTGCCTTTGTTTTTAAAACTCTTATATCGTCATATAAATGTAATAATTTCACTATCTGTCTGTCGGTCCATAAAATACGTAACTGGAAACGTAATCAGAAGCTCAGGCAACATGTAATGGTCGCCCTGACTTAATTACACGGTCTTGAAATTTTTATATTATTATTTTATTATATTTAGTTTTGGGTTTAAGTGAATGAGCTCAATTTAAAAAACAAATGGTTTTCGATTCATGAATTTTCAGCTTCAAAATCCTGCAATTGTAAAGTCTCGTGATTTTTTTACGGGTGTACGGCTTTATTAAGTCTTATTATAATTTGTCGTGCCAGAGAGCGTTGGTGTCGATGCGAACTCATTTGTCCATAGTACCTATAATTTCTTTAAATATGTATGTGTGCTTTCGTAGAAATGTTATTGTAACTGACATTTGTTTAAAATTGAATCTCAGTAAATAAGCATTATATCCACTTCGAGCAATAATCAAGGTTTAAGGTAGTGTTATATTAAGTTCCCTTGAAATGTAGTTTTTGAAAACACCAATATGTTCAGTTCGAATGTTTGATTCAGTTCGAATGTGTAATTTGAGTTCTCATACCTCTAAATTCATTCTCACACTATTTTATATTATTATTAGAATTTTATCGATAATTAAGTATTTTGTTATATTATTCCATTTAACAGCGCCGGTGATCAGCTTCGTTAGCCATTTTTCAGTGAATTTGAATGGAAGGTAATGTTTTATTAAATTGAGCGCTGTTTCGTTGACGGGGTGTAAGTACATGATTAACACAATTTTATTTAAAACACCAAGTTACAATCCACTACAGATACAACATTAGAACTTCCAGAGTTCTAATGTTGACTTTGAGGATGATGGGTGAAAGCGCTTAGGCTTAAATGTTATAATGTAACGTGTAGAGGATTAAAACTTGGTGTTCTCAATAAAATTGCGATAATGTTTAATCTGATTTTTTTGCCTGGGGATTTGGACAAACTGCAATTTTACATTATAGAAAATGGCGACCAATATTTTACAGATGTGTTAAAATCTATGACCAAAAGAGATTTAAAAAAAAGATTTCTTGCGGTTCGGTACATTTTGCATTTAATAATTGAAAGACATTAACGAATTCACATTACAAAATAAACGGACATCTGTGTATTGCGTACCGAGTAAAAAAAAATCAGTGTAAATTATAAAATATATCGATAAATACGGCAAAATATATTGGTTATATTGTGTGCGTGCTAAAATTTTGCTCGAGTCACTTTCATTTACTCCAACTTTCTTGCAGTCTTTGTGGAAGTGTTTCTTAAACAAACAAAAATTTTTTAGTTTTGCAATAACGATTACACTTCTTATTACATAAATAACACTAAGCAATTTTACAGGAGAATTGTTTGTCAATTGGATTCGCATACAAAATGAGCGAATTTGTCAATTTTTTTTCTCTGAAAAAATAATAATTTTTCAAAATTGTGTGTTGCGGAGAAGAGTACAAAAAGTGTAAAATATATTTATGGTGGATGTTCGAGTTTACGCAGGGACCGTCGAAAATAGTTTCATACGCTTGAAGGTTCGTGTAAAGTTGGTTTTAAACGTCATGTCGTGACGTAGGCCGACGGGTACATATAGCTCGGAAGATGGCGTGCTGGCCGCCCGGAGCCCGTGTTGACAAGTGCCATTATCGCATGGTCCTGTTGAATGTTTGATGTGTACACTGTACACACCATGGCATACACCATGCGAGTGGTGCGAGGTGCGACGGACGTTAAACAAGCCTCGGCTGTGATACGGGGAGGAGGCGAGGTAACCACGTTGTCCTGTCATTTGTCAACATGATTAAGGTAAATTAACACCGTGCTCTCATCATCTATAATCGTTTATTGTTTGATGTGAAGACAAACATTTTAAATATCATTTAGAAGTACTTTTTTTTTGGACTATGGGTTATATTTTTGACACGCAAATGTGAAAATTATACGTTTACTTTATATTATTCGTTATTTGTAAGCTTCAGTGGTGAGATCATTAGTCAAATTATTAGATTTATTTGATGAAAAAGACTAGACGAGACGCATTTTTAGAACCTCCAACTACCCAAGGCTACGAATCTGACTGTTCCTGCAAAAGCAGGACTTTTTCATTATGCGCCATTTTGTAGTTGTCAGTTATCTTGAAGACTTCGGACATCATTTACGATGCATATGAGAGTCCAAAATTTAAACTTTAAAAATAATGTATAAGAATTTACTTTTAAATACCTATTGATTGTTCAATTAGGAAAAAAAAAAACAATATATTATATCACAATAACGAAATTATTAGAATTTTGTTAAAAACACACATTTTTAAATTAAAAAAAAAATAAACTTAGTAGATACTTTTTTCTTAGAAATTTTCACTAGAATATTAAAACAATATTAATTTAATTCGTGATTGTTTCAATTATTTAATTATTTTTCTTGTATACTACTTAGGTATATAAAAAACCCTTAGATCACATTTCTACCAATTTATTACGGAGGATCGACTTACAATAACTACAAAAATATATGCCGATTCGAGAAAGTTTTAAATAAAAATATCCACTTTAAATATTTCTGTATAAATATGTTGTGTAATATAATAGTCCATACAATAAAATATGAATCGGTGGAGATAAAAAAATGATTATTTACCAATGTAGGTACACTTCATTTTTTTATTCTTGAAACCCATTCATCTAAATAGTAAGGGTGAGAAGCCATACAGTTCACGATGATTAGCACCTCGACTCCCTAGCAATAGTCATAAATAGGTACAGCTATTACGTAATACGTATATTATATAATATTATTTAAAAAAAAAATATCGATACAGTTATTGTCGCGATAATATTCGTAGTCGGATAAACCTATTCACGGTTTTGCTGATTCGATTTCAATTGAAGGCCAAATATCTGACTTCCGTTTTATAGTTAGTTAGTTATATCACCAGAATACAAGATTATGAAGTCATCTATCCGTGTTGGGCATTGATTGTTTGATCGGTCAAAAATAATCAGTTTACTATTCGACTAGTGTAACGCAAAGCTCAACAAATTATTAATACTTTCATTTTTCTGGAGTAGTACAAGTCTTGAGATTTTCTTGCCGTCAGTGGTATTCCTTTTCAGTTTTCTGGTGGTTTCCTCTTTATGGTTTCTCCGTAGGTAGACTTCTTTCGATTTAAGAAAGGAGGCACATTGTTTCGTTGTGTCGGTGTTTATACCCGTAAGCATTATCACAACGAAACAATATGCGTCGTACGCACGGCTTACACGTACTAATTCGATTGTCTTTATTATTGAATGAAAAGAAGTCTACAGTTGAAAGTCAGTAAAGAGGATGCAGCCTTGTCGACGTTAGGTAAATCTTGTATTGAAATGTTGTTCATACCTTTTGGCATATATCATTTCTTAGATTTAATGGCATTCCATTTCAAAATTACTACTAATACTATTTTTATAATGTTTCATCATGCAGTTGAAACAAGTCGACAAAATCAAATATCTGGGATTAGAATTCTCCAGCGATGGGAAACAGGAAGTTAAATAGACGGAAGAATCGGAACTGTTTGTGGTATTTTATGTTCCCTTTATAAAGCGATGATAAAGAATGCAAAGGGTCAAGACCAAACGGACCGTTTTTATATCTTTGTATAGGCCCACTTCAATACATGGTCATCAAATATTGATCCTTGCGGAGAGAGTGAGATCCACGCTGCAAAAAATTGTTGGCTCAGAAGCGTAGCAGGAGTAACATTATTGGACAGAGTGAGAAGTACCGACCCAAGGGAAACCCTCAGAATGGAGCCACTGCTCCTACATATAGAAAGATTTTAATTCAGGTAACTTGGACGCATTTTGCAAATGCCAAGGGGCGTCAAATCGAAGAGACTTAAGATGGAGGCGCCTTTTCGAGTCTTTGATTTTCCGACTCTTCTGGTATAGGGGACGAAGATAATGAAAATGTTTAATGATAATGTTTACGCCGTCTTCGATAGCTCTGTTGTATGTGGTGTTTCTTGATCTTTTCTTTATTGATTTAAAATTTAGTTCGTTCCAAGTAGAAAATCTACGACTTACCTTTAGTCGACTAGTGGGCC
Source organism: Agrypnia vestita (assembly GCA_016648135.1). Classification (NCBI taxonomy): domain Eukaryota; kingdom Metazoa; phylum Arthropoda; class Insecta; order Trichoptera; family Phryganeidae; genus Agrypnia; species Agrypnia vestita. The sequence continues at coordinate 91,887 of JADDOH010006891.1, read as the reverse complement.
GCCTGTCTCCGTATACTAAATCTTCGTCCGCCGTATTCCTGGTCTTGTTTGTCACCTTTTTGTTGATGTTTGAATGATTTCCGATTAGATTAAGATCCGTGTCCACAAAGCGAATCTGCCGCGCCGACTTGACAGCCGTGTGTTTTGCACCTTTGTCGCCAGGGGCCACAGATTCTGCTACTTGGTAAAACATTTCAAACCAATAAAGAAATGTGTGTCTAATGTGTTGTGTGTATTTGTATAAACGCCTAAACAGATAATATGTGTCAGTAATGAAACAAGGTTTTGAATTGCTGGTCATATTCCATTTTTATCTTTTCCCATCTCACCCTATACATTATCCTCTCTCGCCCTGGAAGGATCTCAACAATGACAGAATAGATCGCATCTTGACATTATTGTATCACGGTCTCCTGTACCAATAAAAAGGTTGTGACAATTGAATAGGTGGGTGCTAGTTATTCTCGTCCGATTATCATCGCCCTTTGTAAAACATGTGCGGCTTAGGTTAGGTCGGTGTGCGCGGCTGTAAACAATCAATTACTTATTTGTCGAGCTCCGGCGCTACACCATATTGTATTGTATCGTTCAGCCATTGTGATTTATCCCGCGTATCTACCTTCCCCTCTGACCGCCGACCCCCGGGCCGACCTATCGATATGCTATAAATATGATTTGTAGCTGTTCCATTACAATGGAGGAGTGGGGCAACCGCGGATCCTCGCGACCGGCGCAGGAGCGAACGCTGCGCTGGTGAGAAGACCGCGAGATTGACAGTAGGTTGACTTGCTAATTATTAATGGAAAATATTTTTTTATTAAAAAAAATAATTAGTTGGAAATACCAACGTGTTTTGGGGCCAGTCAGGTCAGGATACAACGTATGCTAAAAATTAAAAATCGAAATATAAAAAGGATCTGGATATTAATAATATAATTTAACTTAATAATTTTATTTTCACCAAACAAGTGGTGAAATCAAAGTTTATTCTCATTAATGATATTAGTAATGTCACCAAAAATCATTTTGCACATGTTAAAGAAGACAAAAATTATTGGTTACGACAAATCTCGATTAAAATAGAAAATGGGTAAAATCGAAAACAGGTAATGCAATTAAAATTTTAAGGATCATAATCAATATAAAGTAACCAAATAAAAACAACTTTTCAAAGCAAGAAAACACATTGTGGCTTGACATTATAAGAAATTTAAGAATAAATTAAATACTATGTTTTAAACCACTTTATTGCTATATATTTGTCAACTAGTTTCGGTTGGACTCAACCTTCTTCAGGACAATTACAATATAGACTGTCTATATTGTAATTGTCCTGAAGAAGGTTGAGTCCAATCGAAACTAGTTGACAAATATATAGTAATAAAGTGGTTTAAAACATAGTATTTAATTTATTCTTAAATTTCAAATAAAAACATTTGTTTGTAGTGGATTTTTAGCGAGTTTTAACGCGTCTCATAAAAATTAAGTAGAACTAAAAACAAGTGTTTTTAATTCGATACGTGCGAGTTCTATAAACTTACCTCAGAAAAAATAAATTTATCACAACCAAATTTAATAAATTTAAGTAATTATTATGTTTAAATAATAACATTGTTTATTTTATATTAAAAATAAATATATCCATACACGGAATACGCGTTACATGAATATGTTAACTATTTTCAAACTGAGCTAAATTCTTGTGCTATGAAAATTGGAAGAACTTGTGATTTACTACTAGACTAGCTTAGACTCATCTAAAATGACGGTATTTTTACTTGTCGGTTCCTAAAGAATGAGTATTAACTTATTTATAGCCGACACCCATGAAATATTAATAACAACTTTTATCAAAATATTTTAACATTTTTTAATATTACCTCTGTCGGCGATTAGACGGAACATGAAATGGTTCTCATCTTTGATCCCTCTTTGAGTCCTATATGTACTGTATTTTTGACGGGCAATGCAGGCTCAGCGATAGCAACATCGCTTTCGTCGCCACCTTCGGGTTTGCTGGCGCCCGGGGTCAAGCCCCATCTCTGGCCGTTTAATTTGTTTTTTTTAGCCGTGAATTAGAACGAAATTATGGACGTTACACGAAGTTACGGGGACAGACAGACGAACGGACGGACAGACAACGAAATTATTATGTTTGAGTAACGAGCTACTCAAATCGTAAGAAATATCGAAAAGGAGATGGTATCGGAGGCAATATATTTCTTACCCATTTCACAAATGCCGCGTGTCTTGAAAACTTTGAAGTTTCTTTACAAAATGCATATTTTTTATTTATTTCAGATCGATCATTTTTATATATTTTACATATCAAATATTTTAAAATCCCGTATTAAAAAAACGCAAATAAACTGCAATTTGTAACAAAAATATACAAATTTCTTTTGGGCGACAGCAAAATGAATTAATTTTATCATAAAAAGTTGAATATTTCACTTTCAATAAAACATATCGGTAAGTAATTAGCGATTCAATGAATATTTAACATAATTAATTGATCCTTGCTGAAAGTAAAATTGTGTTATTATTATAGTAGATATTCTAGAATGAATCCTGAAACAAATTCTATGATTTGAAACTATCTCCGGCAGTGAATAAAAGTTTCTAATTTTTCAGAACAGCAAATGAGATTATTTTTGGCGCAAATTTGGCCAAAAAAGACTTGGTAGAGTACCGCAACAGTGGGTGTATGCATTGCTTAGACTGGAGGGATCTTGGAGTCAGCTGTGAGGACGACCCCGGGCCGAAACTTGAAGAGATGCATTACGACGAGTCTGATCGCGGCTTCTGTACGTCAATACTAGCATGAAGTAGGAAAGAAGAAGAGTGGAGTGTTTATCCACTTATGTACAGTCTTTCTTTCGATCACTGGCCGGTTGTTTTATATGTGCGTGGAAAGATTCGTATCCGACTGGGAGAATCTTTCTGTGTTCAATGTATGCTGTTTTGTGTATGATGTGTGCATATATGTATGCGAAAAAGCTAGCAAATCAAATAATACTCACTGTTAGCAGAACGTGGTTTGTTGAATTTAGTAAGGGTGGAATGGCTAACTAATTACTTAATCTCTCGCATATTGAGCTCTCGATCTGCTTGTACAACGAGAACTGTTTCCTTCACTCTTCGCAATTGATCTCTCGCTCATTATCCTTGTGCAATTCCAAATCGCTGATTTATATCGGCTTTCTTCATCTAACAACGTGTTGAATTCCTGCATGCTGTGGAAAGTCATTTTTATTACAGATTTACAGGAGTAGAATGTCATACTTATAGCAATTTATTAATAATCCATTTTGGTTATATCCCGCTGCCACCGAGCTGTACGATTATCGCTGGTTTGAACAAAGCCAAATAATGACCATCCGCGTCAGCAATAAATGGGCCACAAGAATTCGCAATGCCGGGACAGTGCAGGAACCGATACCCGGCATGTTTAGTACATTGCGGCGGGCCGCATATATTGCATATCAATTATTGTAGTTGTGCCTTTATTGTCCTTTATGTTCAAATACATTCCCAAAACACAATCGGAGCATAAGCTTCTCCCTCATTTAACCATTTACATGTCCTGGTTAAATTTCCACACGATCAACATAAGCAATATGCTAATAAATGTAATGCCGTGGAAACTGCAGCTACTAACTACTTTTTTATTCCCCACTGCAAAGGCTTCCTAGACTAGTAAACAGAAACGAGCAACTGGACGTCTTTGCCAATAACTGTATATTATTCAAACATATATTAAAAGGTGTATTGAAAGATTACTAGTATTCGTCGAATTGGACTTAAATAATTGATTTGTATTTGTATGCATAATTTTTATTACATTATGACTCTATTTATATTTATATTATTATATTTTCACTCTACATTATTACTTTATTTTGTTTTTGAATTTCTATCATTATGTTTTTCTTATGCTACTGCTTTTTATATGCATACTTGCTTTTTACTTTATATTATATTTATTTTTATATATTTGTATCTGTATTTTAAGTATTTTCTTACAACTTTATTTCATTATTATGTTCACATGTTATTATTTTTTTCTTTAAATTATATATTCTGTTAATGTACACTTTACCTATCTATTATAAAATCCCTATAGGGCGTTAATTAATAAATAAATAAAAACATAAAAAAATAACCAAAATACCAGACGCCAAGATTAACCGAAAAATTTCGCATCATATTTCTTGTTTCAAAGTTGAAGTGGATTGGGTGAATTGGGACACTCAGGCGCATGCGATAAAAATCTATGCACATATGTAAGGTGAAGAAAGAACAAACTAGGAGCAAAGTTAGATCAATTTATACCTTGGAATTATAAGGCGAGTGCTGAAGGAAACATCTGCAAAAGATCTGGCACAGTCAGGTAGATCAGATTTTAGGGGACAGACGCTTCAGCAATCGATGAGCTTGTATGAGAAATCTATGAAAGTGATTGAAATAATAGTCGTGTCAGAATAGTGTGGCGTTGTGTCGTTCCCGCCCAAAAGTATTTTCCCACCTTATGATAAATCTGATCTTAGCACAGAACACATAAAGTTGTTATTTAGCCACATCCGCAGACACTCAAAATGTTGATGTAGATTCGAGGTTTTGCTAGAAGAGAATTTTGAACTTAATAAAATTGACTGTAATATTACTTGCCAGGAAAATGACATCTTCGAACATGTTTTTGTACGGAAGTTTAGTATGAAAAGGCTCTTTCTCTTCACAAAAATACTGTAAACGATTACATACGAGTGAGTATTGGATGGTGGGGTTATATCTGATTATTTGACAGTTATCGGAAAATTCTACATTATACAAAGCAAAGTACTTAGGGTTTAAAATAAACAATACTTTGTTAGTTAATTTAACTTATTTATTGAAAATACATTTCTCAATAAAGGGACATTGTATTTTAACAAAGTATTTTTATACCCGTTGATCGCGAAATTTCACTTGTCGCGAACGGTCCAAAACATGACCCCTGCACATATGATTGTATATTTTCAATACAATCCTACATCTTAAATTCAAAAATAAAAAATCAAAACACGATTTTTTTGAGTTCAAATTTATTTTACCACATACAGGACGATCGTTTCGGCTTATTAAGCCTTTATCAACTGATGAACATAGTACATATTATTGAGTTTATATACAAAACATTTGGTGCAAATTTGCAAAAACCCTCAAGTATATTACAAAGAATACATTATCTAAATTGGGTGCAAATAGATAATGTATTCTTTGTAATATACTTGAGGGTTTTTTCAAATTTGCACCAAATGTTTTGTATATAAACTCAATAATATGGACTATGTTCATCAGTTGATTTAAAGGCTTAATAAGCCGAAACGATCGTCCTGTGTGTGGTAAAATAAATTTGAACTCAAAAAAATCGTGTTTTGATTTTTTATTTTTGAATTTAAAATAATGGAGTTCTATAACATAAATAGCGTCAGTGTTAAAAAAATTAAAACATCTCAATCCTACATCTCTCATCTGTTCTAAACCCAACTTTGCATTCTTACTTCTTAGGACCGCGTAAAAGAAAGCTTCTAAGATTTCTTCTAATATTTCATATAATTATACTTTGGGCTGTAGGAATAAACGAAAAGTTTTCTCCAAACTTCAAGGTTTTGCCTAAAATTATTATGAATAAGAAAGGAAGTGTTCCTTAGGTGGTTGGTTCTAGTCCTTCCGTGCGCGGCGGAGCACGCGTGAGGTTTTATAAATACGATTTCACCGAGGATCTTATTATACTGAGAGGCAATTTTTCTGGTAGGTTACCTCGGCGGCACCTTTGCCTACAGTTCCGGGTCTCGGGAATTCGGCAGGCTTCGGCGGCATGAAATATTAATACGGGGGTAAATTCGTTTCCCTCCTCCCCGCCCCGCCGTCCCTTCCGCCCTCGGCCGGCGGAGCGGAAGAGCTCCTTTATTTACCACTTGTTCCCGTCACCCTGAAAAACACGTAAATGTTTTACGTTATGTCCGCCATAAATCACATCTTTGTTTGCGGGTAAATATGGACGCGGATAAAGCTGAGCTCGTCTCCATCCCGCGAGATCTGGGTATGTAACTCCTGCGGAGCTGCCCACCATTTTAAGGCTGTAAATAAATACAAAAGTATTAAAAAATATATTTGTATATGTTTCAGTTTGCTCATTAATTAACGATATGGGTCACTCGCATGACAGAATTTAACAAAATTATTATAAATTGTTATAAAATAATGTGACTATAAACACACAAACGTCAAACACACGAATCACTATTTGACAAATCTCGTACGTTAAAAATAGCCACTATTAAAATGCTGATTAAGCCATATGCGTATGCTAAATATATATTTTTGTGACTAAATTACGAAGAGGTGAACGTACAGTGAAGAGAATCAAAAAATTCAGGAAGAAATTTAAAGGAAATAAAAAAGGAACAAAAAATCTTTATTAATTTGAGAAAACTAACAAACTTTGTACAAACCAAACTGATTGTTTTTAAATATCAATCGGTTTCGGAACTGTAGGTTTGTTAGTTATCTCAAATTAATAATTATGTCCCACCACAAATTTAACGCTATAAACATCAAAAATATAAAAAATCGTCAATAAATCAACGAATAAGTTAAGATGATTAGTAACACTTCTCTCGAATGAAGGAAAATTGCATACTTCAGACACTCTCCGCAACGAGGAAATTGATCTCGTACAATTCATTGTGCAAGGAAGGATAAACGACAGCGCAGGCGTTGGTGGAAGGTATTTGCTTACCTGCGTGACTTCAGTAAGCAGTTCATTGTCCAAATTGCTGGAGATCTTACACACGAAAAATCAGTATACATCAATTTTGTCGTCAAAAACGGTACACGAGGAAAAATAAGCAAAATCTATCACTACGAGAGTACAAATTATGCATTGATATTAATTCTTCTTCTTCTTTTTTAGCTTTCATCTTTCCTCTGCTGGATATAGGCCTCTTCCATAACCTTCCATCTTTCTTTGTAGCAGTGTCTTTCCCCCCACAGCGGTTATATCGTCGACCCATCTCTTTTGAGGTCTTCCGACGCCTCTTTTATTCTCCCAAGGTCTCCACTTCAGAACCCTGGGAGTCCATCTTATAGCATTCTGCCTTGCAACATGCCCTGCCCATTGCCATTTTAGCTTCGCTACACGATCCATGATATCCGCTAGTCTACTCAATCTCTTAGGCTTAATCCAAGCATGGATCTCTCCATGAATCGTTGCGGGCATTTGAGCTTTTCTACATTTTTCTTCGTAAGGGCCATTGTCTCCACTCTATACGTCATCACTGGCAGTATGCACAATTCAAAGGCTTTTCTTTTTAGGCTGATTGTGATCTCTTTGTTCTCGAAAATATGTTTGAGTTTGCCAAAAGCAGCCCAGCTCATTCCTATTCATCTTGGCAATTTTGGTGTTAGGTTTTCATTGTTCATTTTTATCTTGTGTCCCAGGCATGTATATATTCATACGATATTACGTACCTATATAATCAATGGTTGCGATACAGACCAAAATTAAAAGTAAAAAGGTTCTTTTGATAAAATTTTAATACCACTATATTCTTAATATTTTAATAAATACCTTATTTTTTAATACTCTTAACGCACAAATCTTCACTATAATCTTTTATTAACGAAAAAGTTTTAGATATATAAAGTTTTATTTTTACAGTCATATCGTTTTTATCCGGGTACCATTCTCGGCTCCTCATTTGATGAACATATTTAATGTTAAAATTGATCGTTGAACGCTATAAGATACTTGAGATCAACAAGACGCGAGACGATTTATCGTTTCTCAATCATTAATATTTCAAATTTCAAACCGATCCGTTTTTATTGACAGCACTTTCATGTGCGGCTGGTGATATTTACGATTGTACACGATATGTTGATTTGATTACACGAACTTGGCAACGGGGCGCCCGTCCAGCCGTGGTCTTCCAGCCAGGGGTGATTTATCGCCGAGTTTCCGGTGGCGGGATTCCAGCTGAAGAGAGTCGTTCCCTGTGCAATCGATACTCGAGCAGGAACCTTGATTGGTAGCTGCTTTGCGCGACGCTTAATCGGATGTTCGTAAGTGTTGCCAGTCGCTTAGCTCAACGGTACAATACATGTATGATGGATACATATTTATGACGAAACTCGTACGAACGACTCTGTCACCGGTACGGGCGACTGCTAGCTTGATGATGAATCCCTCTACAAAAGTACATCGCAACTCGTGTGGCAGAACTCGCATGGATGATGAGGTGTCGCCGGTGATGGTGACAGACACGGAAGCACCCTTCCAACAGATAGTTTGATTGCCAATCACCGAGAAAAGATAAAAGTGAAGCGTAAGTTAAAAATATGAAAAAATATTTTTTAAAACAATACAATAAAATAAAATGCAAAATAAGCATTAAACAGGATTAATATATTTTGATGACCTTCTTTAGTTCAGACAACCTATTGGGCTGAAGAGCTGAAGAGTGAAGAGCTGCAGCCGCGTAATATCCATCAAATGCGAATGTTACTTACAGAGAGCTTTTCGCAGACACCAATGTGTCACTATGCGCATTTCGCTATGCATTGCATAAACACGCGTGTTTGTATAAAATGCCCTCCGGTTCTAAGCCATTCGATTCACTCGCAACGTTTGAAGTACCACATAAAATATTTTTTATAACTTCAACCCAACCCGTTCAAAAAGTTTATTTTTTTCCAAATTTTGATAGAATTAATTATTCAAAAAAATATTTAATTATCCGTGTCAACATACAAAATCCTTAATTTAACTAATAACCTACACATTTTCATAAATAGATTCCTTCCCTCTAAAATTAAATTCCGCAATCTTTATTGATAAGTTTTTATATAATACGTAATACGCTTTTTATGATAAATAAAAAATAAAAAATTCTTTAATGATAAAATGAATTGTGAATAATATTCAGAAAAGAATTCGGATATCAATAGATACAATTAAGGAATAAGTTCTTGATTAGCAAGTTTTTACATAATACACTACACACTTTTTATAATTAAATAATACATTAATAATAAAAAATTTTGTGGTGATAAATAAATTGCAAATAATATTTAGTATATCATAAATTAAAAATTATAATTTAGGAATGAAATTAAATTTTTGTTAATGTATAATATGTTCCAAATCGAAACCTTATACTCGTATATATATTTGAAGGGACTATACTAGAGACATCTACAGTCCTTCTCATGAAATAGTATACACATATTTCGCAGATAATAATGATACCTCTATATTTTTATGGAGTATTAAGGAATATTCTTATTCTTATTCCTAGCCACCGCATAAAAGACTTCCATATACGTTTCCCATATAAATAGCTTCCTCTCTGTGAGACTTCTACAAGTTATCTTAATTAAAATATTCAGTAATTGTGTTCTCAGAACATACATATAAAAATAATGTTTGTAAAAATAAAATTAATTCAATAAATGCATTCTAACTTTTGCATTACTCGATGTCCACTACATATTCTTCACCAGTTGTTATTCTTCATAAGCTTCACTTAAATATATAAATATTACATACATCAATATACATACATTACGATTACAAAAGCGAGTGATACATAAAAAAAATCTGTTGATGTCTATCGTTAATCTAATCCATCTGGATGATCATGGAATTGTGTTCAAATCAATGTCTTAATATATATTTGAAGCCAACGTACAAGAGTGATCTGACAGATACCATCTTATAACAATTCGCGTAACAATGAATAGATCATTCTGGCGGGAACTAGTGTTGTACAATGCTCGGACGAATATAAATCACCGTTCCAATAAGTTCTCTTCTGCTTATTGTCCAAGGGATTCCTCGAGGGTTTTTCTTAACCTCCCCTCCTTATAATATATATCTGGAAATTACCCAGTCTCTGCGTGGAGTAATTTATCTCCACTTCCTCGGATATCTCGTCACCCCGATTGTTTCGTGGCACCTATTAGAAGAACTCGCGTTCCGAAATCTTTTCGTTACCGCTGCTCTCAGAATGTTAAGATTAAATCCGATAAATATTTTCTTTTGTCGGATGGACATTCGTCCCGGGAGAAATTGAGAAAAACGCCAGAAGCACTACAAAAGAATTCGATTAACCGCTTGTATCCGTAAGACCGTTTCGTAAGTTATTGAAAGTTTTTTCTTTAGGGCTGTGTGTACACGGATAAAATTGTAAATAATCATTAATGAACGAAATAAAAAAATAATACTAATAATAATTAAAATAATAATAATAACAGTGATAAATATGTTGAATTATAATAAAAGCAAGTACATAAGATATAAAAAGCAGTGCATATTTGGTTTGAAAACAGATATCGTAATTACTTGTCAGAACACAAATTAATAAATAAATGAATTTTTCCTCATTCCCTCATCACCTAGTTTTATGTCAATATGATTTAGTTAGATCAAATTTTATTGCGATAAAGAGATGACTGTTTCATTTTAAAGTCACTTTATAGGTAACTTTTTAATATACTTTGCCATATCTCAGGCGCGTGTAGTGGGAACATTGAAGCATGACCTTTTTGTAAACGTATATTTTGGAAAAAAAAAATAGAAACAAAATATTTATGCTACATATTTGTATGATATATCAAAATATAAATGCTACGATAACAATTGTGATAGAAATATTATGAAATAAATGTTGTATTCCGATTTCTTTTCCAAATAATCGGTAAGGTAAAAGTCATGCTGCGATGTTCCCACTGTACGCCCCTACCATATTATCTGTATATAGGATTTAGTCAGATTAAATGATTATTATAATAAAGAAACGACTGTTTCATTTTAAAGTCACTTTATAGGTAACTTTTTAATGCAGTTTGCCATATCTGTATTACGCAATAATTTAAAAACAAATTTATCCGATCCCCTCTCCCTACCGCACCGGTCTTAGTTAATTCGAGTTTTTTCGCTTTTTATTTTCGTTCCGTTATAAAGCAGTCTCTGTGAAAATGGTGATAAAACGAAGGAAAGCAAAATAAACATTTTCCCCTTTGAATGGGGCCTTCTTTCACCGGGCGGGCGTTTTGTGTTTAATCACAAGTCCAGGCATAAAAGATTGTTTACGGATGAAATTGCTCCGGCAGGTTTGATTAAAGTGGTATTTAAATTTACCCGTGAACATCTATCATTCGTTTTATTTTATATTTGCCAGTATCCTTCAGCTGGGACGGCGACTAACAGGAGACAAAAATAAATATTTTTCGGAAAATTTATTCCCAACCGGTTTTATAAGCGATATTTGAGAAGGGAATTCCTAAAATTCACTATGAAACATAATACGCTCTTATACATATGCATTATATTTGACAGCAATAATAAGCAAACAGCCTTTTGCGATGCGTTCGGTCAACAGAGACCCAAACTAATATTTGCAGTTCATCTTCAGGTAATGCTGTAATGTGTTTTTAATGCTTTCTTCCGTTTCAAAGTAAATATGAATACAGACCTAATGGATTTTTTTAAATAATACGACCATTTTGTTTTGTGACATAACGATGTTAAGTATGTCGGTCTCTTTTTGACACAATTTAAAAGTAAGTATAAAGAACGAATTTTCATTTTTGTACAATATATAACATCATTTTATTATTATTATCAATAATTTCGGATTATTGAAAAATATAATAAACAATATTTGTCTCAAAATTATACATGCTCATCGATTCTTGAGGCTTCTAACGTGATCACCTGTCTTTCTACCATGTTCTCTTCATTCATTTGTTCAAAATGATTGAGCCATTCACGTGACTCCTTCTGAATTCTTACCAATATTAGTTTTACATTCATTCATAATTTCTTTATTATTTAATCTTATCATAAATATATTTATTATGCCTTGGCGACTCCATTTCCACCGCACTCGAGCTTCTATCGTTCCTCTTTTACCAACTACAGGGTTCATTTCCATACAACAGTGATTGTAAGAGGACTCCATTGTGCGGCGCTAATCTTAGCTCCGCTGATAAATTTCCGTTAGCAATTTCTGCATTCAAATCCAAAGTACCTTGAACTTTTCAGTTTCTATCAAGCAGTCTTGCTGTAAATTTTTCTTTTTTACTCCCATTCTTTTAACTCGTGGCGTCTGATTGCTTGCTTGTCTGACGAAAAAACTTTGGATCTATTTTTAACCCTTTTCCCGTGATCCAATCGAGCTGAAACTTTTCAAGCAAACTCGTGGCGACGATCAAGAAGATCATTCAAATTTTCGTTAAAAAAATTAAAGATTATAGTATCATTTTGGATTTTTCTAATTTTTAATGGTTTTTTCATACAACTCAGTAAGTTGTATGAAACCCGAAAAGTAAATTGAGACACAAACAATCAATTTGTTAGTGCGACTCAAGAAAAAATATACATAATTAAAAAGAACACATCTTCACAACAATTGTTATTATTACTCGTTTACGTAAAATAAAATAATGTTTTGTAAACTTTATTCAGAAGTCTGTTAGGACTAAAGTGTGTTTATTACCATATTAATATCTAGGTTTGGTACATGTTACTAAGTAAGCTTATACAATGTTATAGTTGACTTTGAGATTTAATATAAAAATAAATTAAAGAAAAATTATAATAAGTTTCGTATCAAGCGTATCAAGATAGATAAGAATGAAGTATATAATAAAAAAATATTTCGCCATAATTGCTTAGTACGATTGTGTTTGAATATTTAGTAATCGTTCAAAAATTTTAGTACAATATTTCTTAGGTATTTTGGTATATACTATACTTCTTTTTAATTTCACTATCTCTTTTCTAGCTATCATAAAGATTATAGTTTTGACATTTTCAAATAAATAATTACGTGTATTTATGTATAATATAATCATATATTTATTTTCTTTGTATTATAAATATTCTCATAATTTGATATCTGTACGAATTCTTTCATTCATAATTCAAATGTCATCAATCAAAAATGCTTTCGGGGACACCCTACCCTAAGAAGTGAATGCATTTCCTGTTTTACCCCAAATACTGGCTCCCTCCGATAGGTCTAATTGATTCAGTATAAAGTTTCTGTTTGCGCTATACGCCCCGACAATTCTTTTCCGCTTACTTTTATTACCCCTGAGATCACAATTCCGAATCAAAACGAACTCCTCGCAGCCGGCGGACGGTTGCGGTCCCAACTACAATGATTCAGATGAGTTTCATGTTTGTCCAACACTTAACTTAATAGTGTTTTTTTTAATGTGATTAAATACATAAGTATATGAGGCAGTAGAAACAATACGGCAGTGTCCACTAGTTTTAATTGTTGGTAATAATTAAAAAACGCTGAAAAATTACCTTTATATGTATATTATATGTCAGTAAATGTAAGAACACAAAATAATTATATCTCATTTAAAAAATGTATAAAATGTTCGAGAAATTAAAATAATTTATTTAAATATATATTTTTCATACATAACTTTACCATAATATTATGTTCTTATTTCTAATTTTCTTTATTAATTTGTTATTGTCACTTCTTTATTAATTTTTTCTTTAATATAGATGTTTTTTTAAATTGTTTTTATAAAGATGAAAACAATTATAAAAGAAATGATAAATTCAAAAATACAAACAAAAAGCGTAAAAAAAAATATTTTAAATTTGTTTTTATTTTGTGTGATGTGCGTTTGTATGGCTGATGTGAAATATAATTATTTTTAGTATTTAAAAAAATGACGAGGGTCTAGAGATTCATATTTTTAATCGATTTTTATATAAAATAACTTTTTTGTAACGAACACTGCTGATATTGTTTCTCGTTCGTTATGTTGACACCTCACCGGAAACTATCCGGAACCATCTCTTCCGTTCTGCAGCATTTCTGACGGCTTCTTGAAGTGAGTTATTGGTTGCAGTTTTCATCAGATCCGTCCATCTAGTGGTCTGGTGATCTTCCCCCAGAACGACATATCGTGCAAAATATTTCAGTTTGCGAAGATAAATGTTTCACAATATTTCACGTAAAGCGGTCCTGTTAGCTGTCTGGATTCACAGCAAACACCGCCAGCACCACATCTCTTTTTCACGTACACTCTTGTTATTCAGCGTCCACGTCTCCGATCTGAACAAAAATATAGTTTTTATTTTTCTTCTTCTAGTACTTGTCCACTTATCGAACTTTAGCGTTATGTTGGCGATCATTGTTTTTAGATGCCTCGGTTAATGTTCATTCATGTTCTTCGCATTGTTTTCTGGCTGTATGAGTAGGAGAGATAAATCGAAATGATTTTAATTACCAATTAGTTTAAAATTATTTAACTTTACGGTGGATATTGATTATAAAGTCAATTAAAAGTTTCGTTAAGCAAGCAGTGTTACAATATCGAAAACCAATATTGAAGGTCCCTCCAAATGCCCCGGGTGAAGATAAATATTAGCTTATTTGGCTCCTGCGGCGTTTGCGTACTCGGCACAAGCTTGGGGCATCCTGTCGCCCTTGTTTGTGAAAAAACTTTTATTAACATATCACATTTCAGTTTTCAGTCCATCATTGTGAGTGACAAAAAATGCCACTCGATATTTCTGTACGACGCCTTTAATTCGGTCGGGGTTTCGTGTTCGCGCAGCGGGTGCACCAGGTATGGTTGCTGTTTTAAAAGGGATTCATATATATGACGGTTTCCATATTCACTTCCATACTAAACACATATGTAACTTATAATCATCGTTAATATTTTGAAGGTTTTAACTGTTTAACGGAGATCATTTCTGGCAGATTCTGCAGTTATACAAACTTTTTACACAGGTTTAGAAAGTTTTATAAGATATTCAATACAATATAAATATATATATATATATATATATGGCCAATGGTCCCTTCGTCAGGATACAATCCGTACTAACAAATTAAAAATTTGAAGTATAGACAATATTTTTTTCTGTACTTCGTTTTTTTATTTTTATTTGTTAGTGTATACATTGTACCTGACGAAGTTTTATTAATTATATTAATAATGTCACCACAAAATCATTTTGCTCTTTTTGAGAAAAAAGCTTGTATTTGTATTGTAATCTTATTTACTGATAAGCTGTATGCTTTTAAAATTAAATATATTTAGAAGAATTGTCTTAATTAAAAATCTCCCAGTGATTAAGTAGTGGGTCTGAGTGTCTTTCCAAGAGACCATCGAGTTAGTTCTATATCCATAGCATAATCGAAAAACTTATTTTAAGAATAGTAAGAACATTAATGTGACTCATGATTCGCGAGGACAACTCAATTCTTTTTAATAACTAAAATTAAAAAAATAAAATACTACATTCTTCTCATATCTTATAAATTTATTTGATCGCTTCCTAGTTTACTAAGACGTGACGAATATTTAAAAAAGGGTTTATGTAAATTATGTCTCGATAATAATTTGAATAATCGGTTTGACACGGTGTTCGGAAACTCGTAATACTACTCTAAAGCGGATGAATATTAATTACCTCCATAATGCTTACTACTTATCAAACTTTAACGAAAGATCCATAATATTTACTCACGCTGTAGATAAATTATTTTATTTGACGAATGCATTAACGAATCGTGAAATGTTTCAGATTCTTTAAATTTTTTAACATCCAACGGTTTTCATTAGAAAATTATAAATCATCATAATTATTTAACTTAATTAACAAATGAAATATATTTTATATGATATATATGATACGCTCTTCCTTTTTAATGTACAATGTCATTTTGAATATACACCTTAGGCTAACAGTACTGTAGTGTTAAATTTTTCGATGGTTATTTAGTAGTAGTTTTTACTATTCGTGATGATTCAATATAATGTTAATTTTATTGAATTGCACTAACTTTAAATATTTGTTGTGAATGTGTTATTATAGCTTAGTGTTATAATTTATGAATAAAGAATGTCAACAGTTAGTTAAAACTCTTGTCATAATAAATATTTCCTTATATATAAATTATTATTTTATATATAAGAAGAGTAAATTGAGTTATAAATATTTGATATCATCTCGTTTAGCTATATTAAGATAGTTATAAGACTGACTTATAACTATTTTGTGAGCTGAGGAAATAATCATATGATTGATTTTCAATAAATATTGTTTAGCATGTATATACGAGGGCGGTCCAATAAGTACCTAGCCTACAAAAGAAAAACGAAAATTTTGGAAAAGTGGCAATTTATTTCTCAACATAAACTCCTTTTAGCTCGATACACTTGATCCAGCGAAGCTCCAATTTCTTTAACCCGTCTGAAAAATACGTTTATTAATTTCTCGAGGTCTGCAAAGTAGGCCTCCGTGGCGGTGATGACCTCCTCATTCGACTCAAATTTCTGCCCGGCGAGTGACTTTCAAGTTTGGAAAAAAAAAGAAGTCGCACGGGGCCAAATCTGGAGAATACGGTGGATGGGGCAGCAGTTCGTAGCCCAATTCGACCAATTTGGCCGTGGCGAGGGCGGAGGTGCGAGCCGGTGCGTTGTCATGGTGGAAGAGCACATTTTTGTTCGCCAAATGTGGCCATTTTTTCTGCAATTTGGGGTCGAATTGCCCCAATAATTCGGCATAGTACAGCCCTGTGATCGTTTTGCCCTTCTCCAGGTAGTCGAAGTAGATCACACCTTGTGAATCCCAGAAAACGGTGGCCATCACCTCTCCGGCCGATAGGACAGTCTTCGCCTTCTTCGGAGCACGTTCACCGGGTGAAGTCCACTGTTTTGACTGTTCCTTGGTCTCTGGTGTGTACCAGTGGATGCATTTTTCGTCGACGGTCACGAAACGACGTAGAAACTCCTTCGGATTGCTCTTAAACAGCGTCAAATACTGCTCTGAAGTAGTCTCACGGTTTCGCTTGTTGTCCGGAGTGAGCGAACGCGACAGCCATCGCGCCGAAAGTTTTCTCATGCCCAAAATTTCATGCAGGATATGACCCACGCGGCCTTTTGAGATGCCTACTGTCTCAGCTATCTCGCGCACCTTCAATCGGCGGTCTGCTAATACGAGATCGTGGATTTTTGTTATGTTATCCTCCGTGGTAGCCGTTTTCGGGACACCTGGGCGTGGCTCATCAAAAACCGATGTGCGACCACGTTGAAACTCATTAAACCATTTTTTGACAGTCGCCATCGAAGGAGAAGAGTCACCATACACAGCATCCAAGCGCTCTTTGATTTCGCTGCGCGATTTCTTTTCCAAAAACAAGAATCGAATCACCGACCGATATTGCTCTTTTTCCATTTTTCTAAAATTCGCGGACACGCCCACTTCCACACGCAGTCAAAACAAAACTACGAATCTGATTCGACTGAAATTTTTACAGTAGTCGTCTACGAGATTATACTACACGATAGTAAATTTTTATTGCGATAGTAGCGCCATCGGGCGGTGAGGCTAGGTACTTATTGGACCGCCCTCGTATATTGCACACTAACTAAAAGTTTTATAATTGGTAAATCCTGGAAATACCGAGGATTTATCATAGTGAGGTGATTAAACTCCGAAAGAAGCTTGTAACCACTTTCAATTCGAACGTTTACCAAAATATATCGTCAAATGATAGGATTTATCAAAACCAAACCGTAAAAACCCGAAACAAGTGATACATATATCTGAGTTAAGATAAAATATAGATATCTCAAGACAAGTCGTAAGCCCCATGGACTCCCAATAAAGACTTCCGTACATGCTTTGCCATATAAATATCCTATCGTCTCTGTGCGACATCTGTTATTTATCTAAATTAATATTATCGCTTTGTGGACAAAATCCAGTAATTGTGTTCTTAGAACATACTAATAAAAATATTACGAAAAAATCTATCTGAGCCTGTATTCTGCAGGTAACAACAAGTCCATATTGTAACGAGAATTTACGCACTGTCTGAACCCCTGTCTGAACCCCTGAACACCTGTTACAAAACTATCGAAGAATCGAGAACGGTCTAGGGTGATCGAGATGCGTATGAAACATTCAAGAAATACCTATAAGCCACAAAAATCTTCTGCTAAAAACTAGATAATCCAGAGTATCAACTTTCAGATATAAATACAAGCGCCGGCCGCAGCGTGGGAGTTGTTGTCGCGTTGACAGTTCATTACCGTGCAAAATCACTGCGAAATGCATCGCGGACGATAGCCGGTTGTACCCAGTCGTGAAATTGCGAAGCGACAGATATCAAGCGAATAATCGAGCGAAGTTCTTACATAAAAAGGGAAGTAAACCGGTGCGATCAAAGCAGGATACCTGGATGGAATGTTCTAATGAAAGTTAAATAAAGTATTGCAGCGAGAGTTAAGTGTTTATTTACAAGTGTTATTTTGTGAAATGGTGTAATTTAAAGAATAGGCATTATATTTAATAGTATTAAGTGACTTTGTACATTGAATAGTAAATTATCAGAAATTAATAAATCGCTAATTAATTTCCAGCGTTTTCATTCATTCCTCCCGCAGTCACGACACGTGACAATGTGGTCCTAAACTAACTGCTCAAAGGCAGCATAATATACCTAATTAAAACGTCGTACATCAACAGGTACACACTCAAATTAAATGGCAGACTACAGGTTCAGAGAGTCATTGCTTATTTCGGATTTCTAACAATTGTTAAAATGGTTTCATATAGCCCGAAAAATAATCAGTAATCAGCTTTTTTGAGAGTTTCGCAACTTTAGTATGGTAAATACTAGGATTTACTGGTAAAACCTAGGATTTACCAATTCTGTGCTTTGACGCAACGTCACATAAATTTATAAGACCACACGTCTAAAGGTAAAAAACGAACATTACACCGAAAGCTAAAAGAATTAAAAATTGTCAACAACTCATTGGAATTAAAGAGTTAAGGTATTATTACAGTCGTTAGACATACTTAACTGCAACTGGTTACGGATATATTTTTTATTATTTTTATTTTCATTTATTGGTTTTCTTACAGCCATATAATTAATCAATCTTGAAAAAAAAAACAACAATTGATGTACAGAGTCTTAGGCCAATTGCAAGAAAACACATATATACAATAATATTTTAACAGGATCGATAAAAAATAAAAAAATAATATTATATTTTATACGAACCGTATGTTTTTCCGAGAAACGATTCTCGACGTTTCGTTGAAGTCGTATTCAACGTCATTACTAGCGGACCATCCGCCCTATTCCTCCGCGGGTACAGGTCGTTCTCCTGACGACGTCGAATACGACTTCAACGAAACGTCGAGAATCGTTTCTCGGAAAAACATACGGTTCGTATAAAACATCCGTAACCGGTTACAGTCAAACTCACTGGAAGCTTATTTTAGACCCATGTGGCGTGTTTCCGTTGAAGAGTTTACTACGAGAGCTGCAGATCCCATCGGGGCTCGCAAAGAGGTAACGTGTTTTCAAAAGTGTCCTAAATTTCGGGGAAAAAGCGTCGTTTTGTTTATCTGTCAGGCGAGGTGTGCACTCGACAGGGCGGGGGCGGGGGGTTGAAGTTTCCCTCGCCGGAGCTCCGCGCGCTGCGGCGCGGCGGAAGTATTTCTGGTAAAGAGTTTTGGTAATATCCGAAACATGTCACATGTCGCGCGACGTCGATTCCGCGGGAATTTTATTTTTCCAAGTTTGAAAGTAACGCTCGGAAAATATTTTTGAGGCTTGACGTATTTTTATAATCAACGAGAATCCACTTTTTACTGAATTGTCAACATGTTTCGGGGCCGATGAACCCTTCATCGGGATACAACAGGATAGTTAAAATTAACATTGGAATTGGGTATAGACATTATCAAAAACGACAAATAAAATATGGGAGACGAAGACGCTTGTGTGGAAAGTATTTGGTCGATAGAGTGAGGAATGAACAAATTAGACATGAATGCAATGCTGGCTGAATTGTGGTAGATAGAATAAAGAAAGGAGTGCTGAGATGGTTTGGTCATGTGGAACGAATGAACGAGTAAAGGATGAGTTGAAGGCAATAGAGGGCGTCCGCGACCTGGCACGGTCAGATACTACAAGTATTTGAGGATGGCCCTGTTAAAAGCTGCAACAACCGTAGAACTTGTATGAGAAGATGTGTGAATGTGGCCGAAGCAAAAGTGGTGTGCCAGAATAGAAGAGTGTGGCGTTCAATCCTCTCTGCCTACCCCTGCGGGGAAACGGCGTGATGGTTAGTTAGTTAGAGATGAATAACTAATTAAGAACTAATGTGAAAAATAATTTAAATGATAACTATTCTCACCAAGACCAAGACCAATTATGGTTATCTAAAATATTGAATTTGCAATAAACACTTTTTATAATTTTTAATTTATCGAATTGTATTTTCATGTTATTTGTATGTAAATAAAAAAATCTTTATTAATATTAAAATAATGGTTTGTTTCAAAAAGTTAATTAGAATATTCAGAAAAGTTATTGCTATTTAAACGTCTTAGGTGCTCGTTGATTCTAATATCATAATTTTTACAAGTTTAACCTGTATAAAAATGAGTACAATCATTAAAAAAACATTTTTAAACCCCATCTTTTAAATAAATATCATTCATACCCTTGTTTAATATTTAATTTTAATATTTATTATTAGTATAAAAATAAAATTACGGAAAAGTCATTTTGCAGTTATTGAAGAAGTTAAAATATTTTCATTGGGATTATGTTAAAACTTTAAGTGGACACCATATGTGTAAAAAATTAAAATAATATTTTGAATGCAGTCACCGAGGATTAGTTATTAAAAATGTACTGAATTCTAGATTTAATATTTATAGGGAAGGTAGCCTATTACAATGTAATAGGCTACCTTCCCTTCAGTACATTATAAATTAGTAATCCTCGATGACTGCATTAATTATTTTTTTGGATAATGCTGCCTTTACTTTTATATCTGAGATATTGTATTTTTTGGTATTTTTAACTTTATGTGTGGCTAAAGATGATGAGGAAGGATGAAGAATTGTGGATAATCTTCACTCAAAGTTAAGAAATAGTCACCTCGCTCTGCGGTTGGTAATTTAAAGTGCAAATGTATACTACATTGCATTAGAGGAGCTGGCGGAGGGTGGAGATGGTAGTGGGTGGCTAAGGAATTCATTCGGGCGTACCTCGTTAGGCGGCCCTCTCTAGAGCGACCGTCTTGTTCGGGGAATTGGTATTCAATTACTTTCCCGCTGCTGCTTTTTTAATGACTCATCGAGTTACGTAACTAATTCCTTCCTGATCTTCGGCAGAGCTGCTCTTCGAGAAATGTCAGCTGCATGCTGAGAAATAACTAAGTTGCGGAAGTGTTCTTAAAAAAATGCCAGTTATTTAGAATTAACTACGGAAAAAACAATTTTTGTATTAGTAAATCTATTATGCTGAAGACACACGCATTACACGCTTATTCACAATTTAAATCTAAAGACAAATTAAATTCAAAAATAAATTAATAAAGGTACACGAACATGAATATAAGCAATTTAAATTTTTTATCGTTAAAATTAAAAGCTTAATAATAACTGTAACATAAAAACACTAATAAATAAGAATTTAAATGAAAAGGAAAATGATGATAAAAATAAAAATATATTGAAAAAAAGGCTATTAATAAGGATATAGGCTTAAGACGATATTCAGGTCACAACTTCTTTCTGCAGGTGTGCATTTCGTGCAATAAAATATTTTAATTAGATGAATACATTAATAGTAGAAATGATAAAAAATTTACGCGTAAAAATACAAAGTAATGTAATTAAAATTACAACAAATATAGTTGCAGTACAAATGGAATATTTTATTGAAGTGACATACTGTGAAAAATACATACCAAGTATAAAATGTAATGTAACAAATATTAAGTCGGTGTCTATGAAATTGCCGTTTTCTAATACTGACTAGTTTGAAGTTCGATATCTTGCATTCGACTTGGAATTCCAAATTCAAATGAGTTGTGGTCAAAATAAATTATTCATTTGTTTTCACGCCGTTTGTTTTTTCTTTGATATTGCTGTGTCACCGATCACGGAAAAAATAAAAAAAGTAACCCATAAAAACCAAGTTTTTACAATACGCCCTTTCTCATTTTCGGGTTTCGTGTCTACCGTATGCGTCGGAATCTCCATACATCTTGTGTGAAAAACCATTAAAAATTTGTAAAATCCCAAATTATACTATAATTAATATTATTTTTTAAAGAAAATTTGATAGATCTTCTTGATCGTCGCCACGAGTCTGCTTGCAAAGATTCAGCTCGATTGGATCACGGGAAAAGTTTTTTCGACGGCAAGCAAGCAAGCAGACGCCACGAGTTAATATAAAGGGAGTAAAAATCACGTTTTTTCCTTATATGAGTTCCGTTGTGGTACTAATGCTACA
Source organism: Agrypnia vestita (assembly GCA_016648135.1). NCBI lineage: Eukaryota > Metazoa > Arthropoda > Insecta > Trichoptera > Phryganeidae > Agrypnia > Agrypnia vestita. The sequence continues at coordinate 69,514 of JADDOH010006891.1, read as the reverse complement.
TAGATGAAACAAAATATCAAGGATATGTATAGAATAGGTATTTCAAATGAATTCCCGTTGAGTTTTGGTCAGTCGTTGGTGTGATCGCTTCCGTTTTGGAAATTTCGACCTTACCAACAAGCCCCGTGGACGACCGGAGACTACAGTTGATGCTGACAAATTGTTAGCTGTAGTGGAAGTAGATTTCTCTCAAACCATGTCAGAATTGGCTACAGCCTTCAACGTCAGTGAAAAAATGGTAATGATTCATTTTCGCCAAATTAGGAAAATACAGAAGCTCGCAAAGTTACTGAAGAAAAACAGCGACTCGCGTCGAGGCTTGTACTTGTGATGAAAAGCGGATCCTGTATGATAATCTGAAATGTTCGTCGCAATGGTTGCACTCAGGGAACGTAGCCAAGTAACGTCCCAAACGCAAATTGAGCCAAAAGAAACTACCTGTAAATATATGGTGGACCTGTGCAGGCATAATTGATTACAACTTCTTAAGATCTGGTAAATTATTAGAGCAAAATCACAAATTACTGTCAAAAATTGAAAACGATGACAGACAAGCTCGCTGTCAAACAACCGAGATTTGTCAATTTCTCTACGACAACGCTCGTCCATACACTTCACAACGGACCATCTTAAAATGGAGGAGCTTTGACTTGACTCTTTATCCACCTTGCTAGACCTAGTATCTATCGATTTCCTTTTTTTTTTTTTTGGAATTTGGATAATTTTTTACAAGGAAAATTTTTTATTTCGATGAGACGGTGAAAAATGCTTTTAAAGAATTCATTGTTTGATAAAAAAGTATTTAAAATAATAAAAAATACAAGTAATGAGACGTACAGAGATGATATTGCATCTTGCATACTGCATAAGAAGTTTGCAGATAATCGGGTCCCTGGAAGAATGAGAACATATGGACTGCATAATCAGAGACAAAGATTTGGTCAGTCTACTGTAGATAGAAAACAATCAACGTGCTTTGAACGAATAGGGAATGAAAATTGATAAGAATAACATCGTTCCTAACCACTTAAGTTTTATTGCTTACAGCTTTTGATTTTGGAATTACATCAAAAATGTGATTATGGAGTTATTTTATATCAGTCATACTTCTAATCTCTTAAGCCACATATTTCCTTCGTAGGTGTTCATTTTTGAACCGATCACGGAATAGTCCCATAATCTGATCTATAGGTCTACCACATTCAAAAGACCATTCCCTAGTGTTGTCCGGTATGAAGAAAGCGGGGAGAAAGTGGCCTGGCAAGCTCGTATTACAAGCCTCAATATGATACTCCAAATAAATACATATTTTTTAGTTTAAAAAAAGGTTACTTACTAGAAATACTTCTTTTGTGTTCATTTTTTGCATTGTAACAACAAACATATTTTTTTTTTACACTAAGCCAGTACAACAAAATAAACATTCAATCAACCCGTAAACAAAAACCACACATTACTCGGATAGCGTATCGGAATCACTGCTTGAATTTTCACTGATGTATATTTTCTCGCACTAGTTTCCGTTAATCTTTTCGGTTTAAATAATTAAAAATCAAAATTCGTAAGATGACAAAATGTCAGTTAATGAGGAAGAACTGAACACAAAATATTTGAAAACGTCATATAGGCAAAAATTCAAACATATAGAACATTATAAAAAAATGTGTTTGGAAGTTTCTAGAAAGTAATAAAATTCGTTATCAAATAATAATCCGTAGTAACCTAGGTAATAATATGTTTTGGATGTTTCTTGCAAAAAAAATATTCAGTACAATAATAACAATTTTCACGTTCGTAACACCGTGTAAACTGGGCTTTTGCGTAACACGCCACAAAATTTGATTAGAAACGTTGAATTTGATCTGATAAACCATGCCTTTTCTGCGCACAGCAAAGAAAGTGCGTATGCGCATATTCTTTTGATTACGATCTAGCTATAGTTTTGGCATATTCTGTTTGCAATTTGGAATATTTCCTAATATTTTAATTAGCGGTAGGGCGTAGAGAAAACAAATTTGAAAACGCAAATTATTCCGTTTTTTCTCCAGATTTTGTTCCATAAACCAGCTGACCGCTTCAACTTTATTTCTCCCTACAAATGGGGGAATTAATTGTGCCGATAACGCATCCCTTGCAGGGGCGCGTCGCTAATTACCCCAGTTGTTGGTAGCAGATTTAGGAGCACACCTCGACACGTAAGGGTGCATAAGTGAATAAATATTAATATAATTAATATACATATTTTGAACCGCTGTATTCATTATCCGGAGTGAGAGCATCGGAAACTGATCGATATCGGTTTATCGTACTCTGATAAAGTTTCTGGAGCATGTAGATGACATGGCCTGCTTTTAAAAATTCACTGAATGATAAAAAATCATGTTTCTAATCCACAAGACAAAATTGCGAGCAAGAAGACGCCCTGGAAGACAAAGGGCATCCAGGCTGAAAGAATCTGAGACTGATTCAGGAAGTCTACAGTCCATTTCCAAATATGATCGCCAACATGATTTCTATTACTGGAAAAGCATTCAGAGAGTCCTTATGACCCGTTTTGTATCTTTGGCGTTCGGTTTGACTTCATATATGCTTGTGATGTTAGATGACTAGGTAGAAATAGGTCCTGTTAGTGTCAAGCTGCCTCCAAAGTCAGCGTAACCTTCGTGCTCGGGTAAATCGCCCCATATAAGTTGGCTGCTGCGAGGATAGGTAGTAATTATAGTAATGGTAATTCAACAGAAATATGTACTCATAAGTTTTTCCGAATACAGCGAGTTTATAAAATTTATTTAGAATTCTAGAAAAATAGCGCAGTAGAATTTGGAGTTCGTAGCGAATACGTCTGTCAGTATGGGTGACGGGAAGAGAGTGAAGAGACTGGGTGAAGAGCCTCACAGTTGTATCCGTTCGATGCATTGCTGGATGCGTTCAGAACCGTGCTTCACTCACCCAACATCCGAGTGATCTGCATTAAATCTGTTTTCGAATACAAATGATTAATGTAACATTTATAGTTTTACATTAAGGTACTTATTTGTTTTATTACAGCGTTTTTAATTGCCTAGAAAAGTAATTACTTGTATAATTAATTACGTACATCAATATAAATTAATTGTCTAATTGAATTGGTAATTTTATATAATATTTAATAAATATCCTATAAAAATAAATTATTTCCTCCACATTACTAATTTGAATAGTAAAACATATGAATGATTAGTTACACGAAAAAACATTATTTTATTTCTTACCATAACTGAAAAACTGTAAATATCCAATATGGCTCTAGGGAATGATATTTCAGCAGAACTTTGCGCTACAAAGCTCGTCAGGTCACACATATAGCGTTTATAGGTTAGACCAACACTGGCTGGATGCCAATTTGCTTTCCAGTAGTGTTTTATCTTGACTGTTTCTAAACTTCCAAGCAATTAAAAACAATTAAATTTATAAAGAGATTAGAACTCTTACATAATAATAGTTCTAATAAAATAGACTTACTATTACATATTGGTTATTACGCAAAATTAAACCTTTTTGTCTGAGTTTTAGGAATGAAGAATATGTTCACAGTTTATTTCAGCTATTCTATTATTGAATACTTATACATTTGTTTAACCATTCAAATAATAAACTTTTTTCTTCTTCAATAAATGCAACATGATTTTGTAGTGACTTTATTAACAAGAATATAAGTACTTGTTTACACAATAATTTGTTGAAAACGTTTCAAAATAACAAAATGTTTTGAAATACCAACATTTTTACATGAAAAACATACAGAAATTTTGATATTGGAGTTAAAAAACAGTTAAGGTGTTTTATTAGCAATAATTCTTCCGAAATTGCTTTTCATCTTCATCTTTTTACAAATTTTACATACTAATAACACAGGATTATAGGTGGATAAATTATAAATTTTGTAAATAAGGAAAGGTGTTAATAGTAAATTACATAGTATAAGTAATATCTAGATATATACTTAGGTATATAATATATAGGTATATACTTAGGTATATAATATATAGTATATACTTAGGTATATAATTTTTAGTAATAGGTTGTATCCTGGTTAAGGAACCATTGGCTCCAAAACATGTTGGTAGTTTTAACAAATTAGTGGTGTAAACAAATCATATTCTTGGTAATTATAATAAATTTAGTTTTTATTGGTTTGTACATAATTTTTCTCACTGTAGAATAAAGTAACCTCACGACATTTGAGAGATGTCCTTATCGATGTATGCTAAAGATCTCTGATTTGGCCACATAACTAACGGAGTAGTACGAATAAGTCAAAAGAGCTAATAATGACTATCAAGCGAAGTAAATTTGTATTCTTCATTCATCATCTTATAGGTGAAGATAAAAGGCAGCGAAGTGTAGGCAGAAAGAGGTTATCATAACTGCGCAACCTCAGGCAGTGGTTCAGTGTCCAAGGTTCCGGTCATAAACATCTTGCGCAGAATTAATCAGCTTTCTGCAACTTGGTTGCCAATATTCTATGGAATACCGCACACGAAGAAGTAAAAAAATTCGATATTATGGTACGACATATAGTAAAAACAGTTGCAACGCAATTCCATTTTTAATTTACCACTATAATACCTTGTGTGACAGTGTTAAGGAATCCAAAATTATTGCTAGCACTACTTACATGTTCATATATATTTAATAATTATTAATAAAAATATTTATTATTGAGTTATTTACTTAAAACTAATGCAAAAAACATCTGAAAAATAATAAATAAATTATAAATGTTATGTTTACCTAACACAATCATAATCGCAGAAATTATCGCATTTTCAATAGATATTTTTAAATAAATGATATGTTATAATTTTATTATAACATACTTTATCCAAATTAAAAGCAGACTGGATTAATAGATCTTCATAAAGGAAACAAATTATTATTTACATTATGTGATGGGATTACAGCCCGTAAAGCTTCAGGATTACGGGATCGATAACAATTGCAATTATAAGCGGCTTAACAACCGACCGCATTCCTTCCGCTTGCTGCCTTAATAACATCATAATAATATGCCACATCATCAATTGTTAATGATTCGAATATATAATAAATAAGGATTTTGACTACGATGAAAATGGTAGCAATTTAGGACATCGAACACATTCTCAATTTCCCCAGTTGTTTTTTGTTTTGTTTTTTTAAAATTCTTTTTAAGTGGCTTATCTGAGTAAGATTAAAATTTGATTTAGATTTGTTGTATTTTCATGATTACTAAAACAATTAAATCCATTTTTACTCCCTTTATATTAACTCGTGGCGTCTGCTTGCTTGCTTGCCGGCTTGCCTTAAAAAAAACTTTGGATCGATTTTTGACCCTTTTTCGTTAAAAAAAATTAATAATTATAGTATAATTTCGAATATTTAGAAATTTTATTGGTGTTTTCAAATTGGAATCATTAGAAAAGTTTGATTAGCAACGGCGGCCCGATAACGTCGCGGAATATTTTCTCAATTTGAATTACTCCGTCAGTGTACATAATAAGTACTTCACTATGAATGTCGAAAATCTAAATTGACTAACAAATGTTTTTAGAATTTAATATTCAAAAAATGAAGTGTCTTATCAAAGCTCAAAACATCTGACATTTTAGAAATATATTAAATTACTGTAAGTTTAGTGTTATGTTATATGTTTTAATTCGTCTTTAATTGTTGTTATATTTTACAAAAAAATTGAGTTTAATAAAAACTTGGTTTTTACGGGATACTTTTTATAATTATGGTTTTGTCTTCGTTTCGAGTTTAATAGTATTTTTATTTTGCTTTGTTTCAGATCTCCGAAAACAATTTGTATCTCCTCCCGAGGCGACTAATGTGGAGATGTACGGACAGACCTCGCTGCGATGCATCGGACCTTCGGGAGCCCCCACGCCCCAACTGTACTGGCTGAAGAACGGGGCCCCGCTGTCCTCCGGCTTCAGTTCTACCGTGCTGCAGTCTGCCGAGGGACATCTGCTGGTGTCTCAGGCCACCCTGCAGGTCTGATCATCTTTTTGTAGTTCAAACTCTCCATCCTTGTACATTCCCAGTGATCACCGATTTCTCCACTCTCGTTTACTCCGCTTCTCGTCTCTTTTAGCAATGCGCCCAAGTGCGAAAGGATTATTTTCCTGCACGTTTCTTTCTTTCTCCTTCCTATCTTTATTTACGGAGTTCCTGAAGAATAGAGACATTTTTCGTCACGCTGTCTACTGTACACGTATGCACGTGCGCAGCATGTAGCGGAAATAAAAAAGCATGTAATTTGAATTATCTTTACAATATTTTTTTTACCCTAAATACACCAAAAGAAGTATAATTTCAAAAATATGATTTTAACAAATACCGCAAAAGACAATGGTAGATAATGGCAAAATGTAAATGATTTAAGTGTGATTGGATGCAGAGGTGCATACTCGAAACACAATCACTTCACTAAAATCAGAATATTTTTCGGACATTAACTATTTCGGACTGTTACTTAATGATGTTTTAAAATCAATGGTTTAATAAAAACAATTTTGACCTTTTTACTCCTTTTATATTAACTCGTGGCGTCTGCTTGCTTGCTTGCTGGCTTGCCATCGAAAAAACTTTGGATCGATTTTTGACCCTTTTCCCGTGATCCAATCGAGCTGAAATTTTCCAAACAGACTTGTGGCGACGATCAAGAAGATCTATCAAATTTTCGTTAAAAAATAGTAATAATTATAGCATAATTTTGGATTTTTCAAATTTTTAATAGTTTTTTCGAATTGGAATCATTACAAAAGTTTGATTACTAGCAACGGCGGCCCGATAACGTCGCGGAATATTTTCTAAATTTGAATTACTCCGTCGGTATACAAAATAGGTACTTCAGTACGAATGTCGAAAATCTAAATTGACTGATGAAGTGATGAAGCATGAAGTGTCTTATCACAGCTCAAAACATCTGACATTTTAGAAATATATTAAATTACTGTAAGTTTAGTGTTATGTTATATGTTTTAATTCGTCTTTAAATGTTGTTATATTTTACAAACAAAGGGAGTATAATAAAAACTTGGTTTTAATGGGTTAGTTTTTTCCACTATTAATTGGGTTTTGGCCGTATCGGTTTCAGCCTATCTCGGCCATCTGGTACATTTTTTCTTAAGCTAGAGCATTTATACAATTTTAGTACAAGGGTATTTAACGGTATGTCTGTATAATGCTTATGTTGTAGTGAATATTTATTGATTCTTTATAATTTCAAATCCAAATTATTTGTTAATAGTTGTTCAAATTAAATCATTAAAATAGAATTCTACCACGAATTAACAGCTTAATAGAAATTATGTTTAATAATTGTTCCAGGACATGGCAAATTATAGCTGCGTGGCGGAAAATGCAGCGGGGAAGAGAATATCCGAACCTGCCCTTCTCACAGTTTACGGTAATGATTGTTTCTTTTACAGTGAATCTATAATTGAACTCCATAGAAAGAGCGCTAATTGACTATTTTATATCGAAGTGAACGGAGGCTGGAGCGCTTGGTCCCAGTGGTCGGAGTGTCGCTGTCCGGGGCAGGTAGCCGAGGGCCAGCGCAGAACCAGATCCTGTAACAACCCCCACCCCCTGAACGGCGGACAGCCTTGCAGCGGGCCAGCCATTCAGCGTTCTCAAGATTGTCTGCCTTGCCAGAGTGGTGAGTGTATTATACAGAGCGGGGCTTGGAATCTTTTGTCCAGTAATTTGTTCGTAAGATAGGAACTAAGAAGGCTATATCTTGTATCAAACTTCTGAGTAGCGAACCGTACAGAATAAGATTTTAATTAGCTTATCGTCTCGGGAAAGACAAATTATGAGATTTTAGACCCATGAGATTTTTTCGACACTACATTCAGCTACTAGAAAAATTCGTAAGATATTTTGATACAAATGACCAATATCAGATGATGTCTTATATTAAGATCTGAACAGGGAAGTACTATGGCATAACTAATTACGAAAATAATCCCCTTATATTAGGTCCTTACATATGAAATTGACGTTTTGCCGTACTGGCAAATTTGATCTCAAATATCTTCTCTTTGGTTAGGAATTCCAAATCCAAATTTATACAGCTATTTACTCATGTATTTGTGTTTTGAAAATTATAATTCATTTGTTTTTTCCTCAATTGTTTTTTTCTTTGCGTCACTCAGTTTACAAAATGAAAAACTTGAAATATCGCGTTATTTACGAGTACGAGTTCCACCGTGGCACCAGTGCTGCAGAAACGGCTCGAAGGATTAATGATGTGTATGGCGACGGTGCCGCAAAAGAAAACACAGTGCGTTTTTGGTTCCAACGTTTTCGTTCTGGAAATTTCGACCTGCAGAACAAGCCCCGTGGACGGCCGGAGACCAAAGTTGATAATGAAGAATTGAAGGCTATTGTGGAAGCGGATCCATCGCAAACCACATCCGAGTTAGCTGCAGGCTGCGGTGTTAGTGATAAAACTGTTTTAATCCACTTGAAGCAAATTGGTAAGGTGAAAAACTTGAAAGGTGGGTACCTCACGAATTGAGTGAAGCAAATCAACAAACGCGCGTTGACTGCTGCGTTGCATTACTCAACCGGCACAATAATGAAGGGATTTTAAATCGAATCATTACCTGTGATGAAAAGTGGATCCTGTACGATATCGGAAGCGCTCATCGCAATGGCTGAACCCTGCCGAACCAGCCAAACCATGCCCCAAGCGAAAATTGACTCCAAAAAAGTTACTTGTGAGCGTTTGGTGGACTAGTGCTGGTGTCGTTCACTACAGCTTTCTTAAATCTGGCCGACGATTACGGCAGATGTCTATTGTCAGCAACTGCAAACCATGATGGAAAAGCTAGCTGCTAAACAACCGAGGCTGGTTAATCGCTCTAGGCCACTGCTGCTTCATGATAACGCTAGACCACACACTGCACAACAGACGGCTACCAAATTAGAGGAGCTTCAATTGGAATGTCTAAGACATCCACCGTACTCTCCGGACCTTGCCCCAACAGATTACCATTTTTTTCGAAATTTGGATAACTTCTTGCAAAGGAAAAAATTCAACTCCGATGGGGCAGTCCAAACCGCCTTCAAAGATTTTATTGATTCCCGTCCGAATGGTTTTTTTAGTAAAGGGATCGATGAACTACCTATGAGATGGAAAAAGTGCATAGATAGCAATGGTACATACTTTGATTAAATAAATATATTATAATAAAAAAAAATCGGCTTTATGTTCCTCCCATACTAAACGCCAATTTCATATGTAAGGACCTAATATATAAAAATATTATACTTTTTTAGCCTTTACATATGCACTGTTCAGTATAATAATTTTTATTAAAAAATCAAAAATTTTAAGACGGACGCAAGAAAAATTTAAAAGTGAAAAATGGAAAATTTTTCGTCTTGCCCTTTGCCAGGGGAAAAATAAATATTCACCCGGAACGTGTTGTTGACAGAACATTTTAGGCCTTAAAAAACTTTTATTCCAGTTTCCCATTTATTTACTCCTAGCAGTCCACTCCCGGCGTTGCTCGGGATTTAGGGAAAAGGGGTGCCATTATTTGCGCCAGCCCTTAAGAGTAAATGTTACATTATGTAATAAAAGCAAAGATGCTGGTATCCAATTTGCGAAATTCATAAAAACGTATTTGATACTGTTTTTATAACTAGGGCATTTAAAAGTTAATATACTTTTGATAATAAAAAATATAAACCTATTTTCAATATCAGTTATTAATTGTCAAACTTTCACTATTGCCAAATAAACATTTTTAAACATTTAAATAATATTGTAATATTGTAACAGTTTTGCTTTTTAACTCCTCAACCTTGAAAAATATGGTTTATATCAGTGAAAGATTTGTAAAGAAATTAGATAGAAAAACATTCAATTTTATGCATAAATAAGTAGTATAACTATTGGGCACCCCGACGAACCCGCATAAGATAAAGCCGCGCTGACAAAGTCGCGATAACAATTTTATGTTATTATATTATAATTACTTCAGAAAACTCCATGTATCTGGAAGATTTCTATTACCAATCCAAAAAAAAAAACAACGTTAACGTCACCATATTATTGATTAAATATTTTTTTTGGTTAATGTTAATAATAAAATTTTTAATTATACAAGTCTTGTGAGTAGAAAATACAATATTGAGTACCTATAAGTTTTATTTTCAATAGACAATTAGATATAAATTTTACTTAAAAGCGTATAAATTATTCAAAATTATAAGTGTAAGGTTTTAAAGACTTTTTAATATACAATCTTGGTAATATTATATAATTATGTCTAAAAACGAATAATACTCTGTATATTTTTTATGCTTTCCAATAAAGGCGGATTTACATATGACGCGATCAAGTATGATAGAACCGCTTACATGTTTGGTGAGTGTATTTAAAGAAGAAATATGTTTTACCATCTTGATTTCTAATAATTAATATGTCATCCTTTACAATACCGGAAAATACTAGAAAGTATGCAATTTAGTTTATCATAAAACAAAATTAAGGGGTCGATTAAAAATCTTCTTCCAACTCTACAATTTTTTGCGAGGGAAAGGCAAAGAAAAAAAGTCTAGCAAAGTTGCTTTAACTATCAAAGGTGATAACTGCTCCATATTTATATAACTTTCATGTAAAATCAATATTAAAAAAGATTATTCGGTTTCGCGCTAGAAACGTATCTTATTGGTCAATTAAAATAAATTGATTTATTTGTGTTCATACGGTACACAGCACCTTTGAAAAATATTAGTAGTAATAAATAAAACAAGTAGAAACTGAAAGATTACAGTTTAAACGGTACAAAACAGTACACAAGAAAGCAAGCAAAATAATAACCACAAAGGCAATACACATTTTAAAATAACTCTGCAAAATATAAAAAGTATGTTTTTAAATAAAAACATACACAAAAAATTAATTGAATAAAATACTGTATGATGTGAAAAATGAAAAAAAAAAAAACAACAAAATTATGTGTAAAATATTAGCTACCCTAACCTAAAATAAAAAAATCTAATGTAAAATATTAGCAGATGTAACGATTAAAAGTATCACTGTCTCAAAATCGATTGCATGTTTTTTTTAAGTACTCATGCTGTTACGGGATACATCTACAAATTCACTGTATTCATTGCCTAACCTGTCTAGGCAGTGTGTCTCGGCAGTGACGAGCATATAAGGTAGTTATTTTTCCTATTATCGTAGGAGAAATATCTTTTGTACGCGTTGTAATCGGAACCCTAAGACATACTTCAACACCAAGCCGTCAAATTGAGATTTGTTAATTTTGACAGAAATATTAAGTCTTACAATTACCATTTATCTGACAAACTTTCTTCATAATTATGTGGAAATTAATTGAAGAAATCGGTAGATTTAATTAAAATTTGACAAATATTAAGAATTTCGGCCGAAAAATGGGACATTATTAAAAAAAGGGGCATGAGTCAGATTTCAGAGGACGCAGCCCTGCGTCGCACTTTACTTAATGCGCGTGTCCACAGTGTGATGTTAACTCGAGTTTCTGTCGAAGGCATGGGCAGTCGCTGGAGCGCGTGGTCGGAGTGGTCGCGCTGCGGGCGGGACTGCCGGCAGAGCAGGCGGCGGCAGTGCGTGGGCGGCGAGCGGGAGGGCGGCGAGGGCTGCGCGGGCCGCGCCCTGCAGCTGGCGCCCTGCACCGGGGGCATGTGCCCCCACGGGGCGGACCTCCCCCAAGAAGGTAAGCAATTTGCAGGGATCGCGATGGAGCTGTCGATAATACAATTTTCATTATTTTGTAACATACACGGCCGGCCACAATGTCATAATACACATTACAAATCTATACTAATATTATAAAAAGGAAAGATTTGATTGTGTGTTTGAATTGAATAGGCTCCGAAACTACTGGACCGATTTGAAAAATTCTTTCACATTCAGAATCCTACATTATCTCTGATGAACATAGGCTATATAATATTTTCAAAAATGTTAGGGATCCGTATGAAAACTTCGATAATGTAACCCAACGTGTGAAAAATTACGAAAAAAACCTTATATTGCGTACGCTGCGGAAATTATTGCCAATAGAGCAAAGTAATGTACTACAGTTTTATAGAGGACATTAATATGTACAAAAAAATCTGCGATACCACATATCTAAGTATTACAGTTATGTTACAATTACTTATGTTAACATTAGATGGAAACATTGTTTTTTAGAGAACAGCGAACCCTTTGTTTTCCCTCACAAACTTATTTTTTACTTAATCCTTAACCCGTGCAACGCCGGATACGACCAGCTAGTAAATAATAAATTCAAAATAAATAATAAAACCAAAAAATAAAGTAAAAAGAAAGAAAACAGAATATATCAAAAAAACTTCACAAAAGCTTTGGAAAAATCAAGTTTGTATTACAGGGAAAATCAGACAGTGTGTAACAATAATCACTACTGATGAACTAAATGTAGGAAAACGAAAAATGTAAACATAAAAAATTCCTCCGAACAACTGAAAATCAAGTTAAAAATATAAATTCAAAATACAAAATTTATCTCAGGAAGAATATTTTCAATCAATGAACGTTTATAAAGATGAAAATTCTCTGAAAATATATCTGACAAATAAGCATATTCATTGCCTTGCCTGTGTAATCTATTAATCAATGAATTTAATATCCTATAATTTGTGTTTCTGGGCTGACAATGTAACGTTCTATTTTTATATAATTTTACTAAACTAAGCTTTGCGCTACCTACACGTTGATTCATTTTGTCACTTTTAAAGTTTTGAGAGAAGAAGTCTCTTTCATCACCGTGCGTTATTAAAAACTAATCTAAATACGGTGTTTTTTGAACTATTCGGGTGTAGGGGCGAACATGGACAAGGGAAATTTTTATCAGTAGTTAAGTGGAAGATGGACAGTAAGTATGAAGTTTTAGGGAATGTGATGTTATTGATTAGTGTATTCTCCGAAGTTTTTTCAGTAGGACTACATAGGACAAACCAAACCCAATATCGCTACATGATTGAAGGAACATATTGGAGTAATTAAAAACAACAACTCCAATATATCGGCAATCTGCGAACATGCATCCAAAGGGAATCTCTGTCACTTCATCAGATTTGACAAGACAAAAATATTATCAACAGAACCGCGCCATATACCCAGATTAGTGAGGGAGTCCGTTGGAATATACAAACATCCCAATTTTAATAGAGATGACAGTTACAAACTATCAAGTATTTAGCGCCCTGTTCTCACGACCTTAATTCGAGCTTTGAGAGACGTCGAAGAAAAGTCCTCCGACGTAATCAGTATATATTGCACACTAGCGACCCTATCGTAGAAGAAGTGAACACTCCACAACAAAGTGCATATAATTTACGCCCCGGACACGGAAACATTAGTCAGTCCGCTCTATATCTATACGCTCTATATCTATACGAGAGTACAGGTCGTTCTCCTGATGACGTTGAATACGACTTCAACGAAACATCGAGAATTGTCTATCGGAAAAACATACGGTTCGTATAAAATATCCGTAACGATTTACAGTTAAAAAAATACTTGTTTTTTATTCTACTAGTTTAATTCATTTAAGATACGTTTTGCCTGAAGAGAGCCACACAAGGCGAAATATAATAGTAATGAGCGACAATCTCTTATTGATAAAGCCCTCATAAGGCAAAATATAATTGTAACGAGCAACAATCTCTTATTGATAATGCCCTCACAAGACGAGATATAATTGTAATGAGCTACAATTTCTTATTGACAATGCCATCATAAGGCGAAATATAATTGTAATGAGCAACAATCTCTTATTGATAATGCTCTCATAAGACGAAACGCGCATCAAGTAAATTAAACGAATAGAATAAAAAATAAGTGTTTCACTTCCACATGTGTAATTTTGGAGTGCTATAAATTTACCCAGCAACGCTTAACATATTATAATGTTTAAAAAATATATTAAATTTTACGCATTCGAAGGCATTTCTAATGCGGCTATTATTATTATTTATCTACCGCTTATCTTAGGAGGGCCTGTTTTTACGTCGATTAGTAACGATATTCTTTAAAATTCCTTTTTTTCCTTTTATATTAAATAGCAGAATCTGGCGCCCGGGAAGGGTGGTGGTTAGATGAAGCAGGGAGGGTCTGCTACACGGACGTTAATTCCCCCCCACGCAATTCTTATTTTTAATATAAGCCCTATAGGACGTTCGCGGAGCTCCTTCCCGCGAGATTGCCGTGAATACGGTATTCGCGAATAATGAAAGGAGAAATGTATGGGACAAGGGGGTTCCCGTAAACTTTGGAATTCCGTTTTTCAGATTGAAGGGTGCATATCGAAACAGCAAAGCATCCAAAATATGTCTTCTGTGTAGCCTTCTTCGAAATCGATTGTTGGAACTTATTTATTGATGAGATTAAATATTTACACTATACTTTCACTGGGTATACTTGCAAAAATATTTTAGTTAAATATGTAATGCTACATATTTGAATCATCATTCGTAGGACAAACGTATCTTTTTACACTAGTGAGTGTCTATGAAAGGATCGGTCTAGGTATAATAAAACACAATTAAGATAATATATGAGATAAAAATATCTATTATAGACATGCAAATATTTTTAATTTAAAATGTTTCACTTATATATTTTTACCTACACATTGAATTCACGGATTCTTCTTTGGTCTGGTATGGTGAAGGATATTTTTCCTTTATCGAGCTTTTAAAGCAAACTAAATTTATATTCTTAAGCCGGTGTAATTAATACAAATTCATTAGTATACAATTATTTAAGTTTATCATGAAAAAGTAATTATGAAAAATGATACGCATGTTAGGAAGATACAAAAGAAACACATACATATTTAGCTTACTTCAGGGATATAAACCCAGAACTTTCTATTGCATTTAGAATTTTTTATTGACTAAATAATGGCAACACCGTCAGATTTTATTAAAAAATTGTAATTAATTTTTTATTGAAACGGCAATTTTAGAAGTTATATTTATTTTAGCGCATTTAGGGTAAATTTTTTATTGTAGCGGAAGTTGCGCACGCAGCATGTAGCGGAAATACGATACTAAAACTAACGTCACCACATTGAATTCTTGTCAGCTATCAGATTTTGTTTACATTCGAGTTCACAAATGTTCCGATCGTTTTCTAAGAACCTCTTTTGTTTGTCACCATGTCAAACCGATTAAAAGCGATATTCGAAAAATTATTTATTGCAAAAACGATGCGATTGTCAGATATTCGTTTTCAAAACAAAAAAATATATTCATTCATTCGATATTCAATGCTTCTTTCAGAGTTGTATACTTTCAAAACTTTTGAATACGGAACCGTTTTAGGCCGAAAATCAATAAAACGTGAATGTTTGCAGATGCACTTTTTTTGAAAATGCACACGATTTTTGAAAAGGAGCAGTCTCAATACGAAGCCATATTGAATTCTTGTCAGCTGCCAGATTTTGTTTATATGCATGTCACAATGTTTTGGTCGTTTTTTTAGTAAGCTTTTGTTTGCCCCAATTATTTTAAATATTTGAGGTTACATTTCTGTGAGGTGTGAGTTTCTGTATAAAATGCAATAAAATAATTGACAATGATCAGTGTAGATTTGAGTGTCATCAATATATAATTTTATCTGTATTTCAGTTTTTAAGTATCACTTCTACTGCGCATACACGAATACACGCACGAATTTTTTTTATTAATTTTTTTTTAGAGACATCTTTTTTTTCGTTGAAAGAAATCTTCTTAATTGCATATAGCTATGTATAGAACCTGCTAGATGCTGCTTGAAATTCCTAATTTATAAAGGTACACATCACGTGAAGTCTATTTTCCATATAAACTACCCGGCCTAATGCTGTGCTGCCTCTTACACGAATTTCTTGAGGAACCCCGCGCCCCCCCCCTTCCACGTTAAGTTTAAGCTTATCGTGAGGTGCGCTGGGTTCGATCGATCGGTCGAAGGAATTCGAATTGCGTATCCAGATCCACGATGGAATCCGCATTCATGAATTCTAGTCAATTTCCATTGCGACAATTGTGCCGCGCCGCATACCTCTTTAACAAAGGTTCGCCTCGTCGCTCCAAGACCATTATATAGGTTGCCTCAAAAGTATCTATACGGTCTGGATTATCTGTATTTGATAACTGTATCTATTTTGCTTTTGAAGTTTTGTATTGTACTGAAGTCCGTGTTTTAAAATATGTATACTAATATAGATTTTGTTGATTAATTAATTTATCAAAACAACTTTTTCATATGTGCATAAAAATATATACAAAAAAGTTATTTATATATATGAATATATATACACATATATGAAAGACATATATTTTTATGTTTTATATATAAAAATACATATAAACAGACGTATTCTAGTTTATAATATATGTTAAATAATTCGGAAGAATATTATATAAACATTAAAAAGATTATTGCTACATACTCCACACTAAAAATGTGACATCTATAAATTACAAATTTTTAATCACAGATGGCTATAGCATAGTTACTTTAATTATATATTTGAAATAAGTCAGACAAAGAACATATATTAAAATTTTCAAAAATTTGACATTGTACGGATGTTCTTAGGGTGGAATAGATGACCATTTTGTGTAAAGTAGTCACTTGAGTCAGCTTACACAGTTTATATACCCTTTAAAGACTTCCGTGTATGTTTTCCATATACATAGAATCGTCTCTGTGACATTTCTATAATTTATCTTAATTAAGAATTTGATTAATTGAATACTGAGAACCTTTTACTGTCCAGAATTATCTTAATCCGTTTTTATTCTTCTTAACATTAGCATTATAATAAATGATATATTGTTTTCGGATCATCCTTATTCTGTAGAATTTGAATAAATATTTTAATATTTTATCACCCTGCAAGCATGAAAAGGGGGATACAAAATGTATGTAACCAAAATATAAAAAATATGGGAATACTGAGCTTGTGAAGTGAAAGCTACTACAAATTGTGTTTTTATTGAGGATCTGGAGGATAGTTGTTCGGGATACAACTCAATAGATATTGGACGACCGTTTGTTATGGTGATGTGTGCTTAACCATTCGAATTAGGTACTTTGACTAATACCTGTAGATCACTTTCACATTTATTACCACTTACTCTTGTTAGTTAGTCAATAAAAACCAACAACGGCACAAAGGGGTGTTTGTCTGAAAATCAGGTGGAAAATTCTTTTTAATTTTTACAATATTTGATTACAATTTTCATTGGGAATCCATATCCTCTCCAATTTTAGGAAATGTTGTGGTTTCCCGCCCCACCCCCACAGTCAGTGGAGTGAGTTGCGAGTATTATTTAGCTTGAAAAAATGCTTGCACTTTATACAATAGGCGGAATGCACACGCTACTAGTGCACAGCAGAAGAGCGCGTATTACACTACATGGGCCGTCAACGATTATTTATATTAATATTGATATTTTACATTTAAGTTTTGAGCAGTTTTCAAAGTCAGTTGCCAATAAAAATATTTCCTCCCACACATGTGAATATACACATACACCTACAAATACAAAAACGCATCCACACATGGACACACACAAATACACACACTCACATAAGCATACTATTTGACACTTAGCTCTTTTTTATCGACCCTTATACATTACTCTTGCAAATATGTGTTTTCTTATAATTAGCCCAAGACTCTGATTTTAAACAACTGTTTTTTTTTTAATATTATGTGTATAAGGCTCTAAGATAACATATAAATGAAAAATAAAATAAAATAATTAGGTGTTCAAAAAAAAAATGCAAAATTATGCCATACAAAAGGCTTTAAATTGTATTCAATATAAATCAGATTCTAAATATTCGGCTACATCTCTTCTATCGTCATCTTCGACATTCTCTTCATTGATTCCATATCTAGATGTAAAAGCGGTGTACCATCAGATTTATTATCTCTTTAAAAAATGACTACCTTTTTTATTTATTAATGTGTTCGAACTCCTTAGAGATTTTCCCACTAACACGGCATCCTTGGTGGATGCGGTATCAGTAGAAAGAAGTATGAGCCTCAGTTTCTTTGAGGTTTTTCACTTGATTTTCCATGTATTTTATTTCATCTTTTATATTGTCTTTTGATCAATTAATGAACCGTAAACGTATAGGTCTGCAGAATCTAACAGATGAAGGTATTGGATTTTGCCACATAATTTTATTTTATCATCCAATCATTGCCGGCCACTAATGTCAGAGGAATAAATGAGTTCAGAAAAATATTTGTAGTACTATCCGAACTGTTCTGAAATTATTATTGTAATCCATCACCCCCTCATTTTTTATTACTAATATTTTTTTATAATTAATAAAAATGAACTTTGTTTTCACCACTTTTGTATTGAAAAATATTCACATGTTTCAGAGCCCATGGTTCCTTCGTCAAACAACAAATTAAATTAAAAAATCGAAATATAGACAAACAAAATATATAAAAAAATATATATGGACAATGAATAATAATAAAGTACCTACTTAACATGAAAACAAATTTACAAGATAACTATTTGTAAAAATGACCTGGTTATTTATAACATTCAATTTACTATTAACACTTTTTCTTATTACCAAAATTTCTAATTTATCAAACTGTGAATGTTTATAACTTGTAAACCCTTAGTAATATCAAAAGAATGATCCATAGCCAAAAGATGGTTAGAAAATTTGGAATAATTATTGCTGCTAAAACACTTTAAGTGTTCCTTAATTCTAACTTCAAAATGTTTTTCCTAGATAAAAATAATCACAATCATTATAAATCAATTTATAAATACCCGATTTTCAAAAAAAAATTCTTTCCCTTATTATTTAATATGTATTTTTCAAATTTATTATTAGTATAGAAAGTTGGTTGAATGACATTTGGGATTTCTTCAAATTTTGAATTTGAAATTTTATTATTTATAAATACAATTTTTCTCCAATGTTTTTCAGTTTCAAAATATTGGAGGGTAAACAAAAGATTAAAAAAAACTTATTCTTATTCTTTTTATTTAACATAATGTAATGTCTTTTAATTTTGTATCAAAACCATTATTAAACGCATTACGTTTAATAATATTAAATTCACTGTTAAAATTATCCATAGATAATGAAATATTAATCAATCTACTTAGCATAGAATGAAAGGTTGACATTTTTTGAGAATATGGATGATTAGAAGAATTATGTATAACTATGTCTGAACACGTAGCTTTACGATATATGTAAAAGTTTTATTATTCACAGTTGAAATATTTAAATCCAAGAAATTAATGCTAGAATTTTTTATTTCTGTGGTAAATTTTTTTTTCTTTTCGTGTGCACGTTTCTGCAATCTCTGCTACATTTTTATATAGACGAAGTAATTCTTGAAATTGAACATTAGAGTACGTATCAGTCAATTGCATCGATTCCTCTTTGAGGTAGCATTCCTTTGCTTTGCTTTTTTTACGAGTGAATAGCAGGGGCAAACGCTTTTATTAGCCCCATATATATAGTACATACCACTGACTTCTTGTGAAGTCAAAATCTACAAAAATTGTTAATGCCTCTTGATGAGAAAGTTTATTAACATTTTTTTATTAACATTTTGTAAAGAAGTATTCACTTAATGAATTTTTTGGCTCTCGTTTTATATTACATATTTTATTTCACTAAGCACAAAATCAGGCAAAAAGTATCACACGTTTTATGCGTGATGTTTTTATTACATTAATATGTTAGTCTCTGATCAACTTGGAAATCATTCGTTTTATTATTTTTTTGCATCTGTATTCTCAGCCGCACGCCGACTCACAGCTATATCAGGTCCTTACTAATAAATTGCCGTTTTGTGTAGAAAAATTAAAAAAAAATTTAAAAAGAAAATTATATATTAAATTAATCCAAGTATTGGACATTGTTGTTGAAGTACTTTTGGCATTTTTATGGAAGTTCATTGATAGCTTTGCCTTATACCGGGAACGGGAATCGATGAATTCTTTATAGGGGTTTATCACCGTCTTATCGAAGTTGAAATTTTTCCCTTGTAAAATATTATCCGAATTTCAAAAAATTAGAAACCGGTGGATGCAAGATCTGCAAGTTAGGTGGGTGATGGAGAGTTTCCAGTTAAAGAAAGCTCTTGTAATTTTAAGACGGTCCGTAGTGAAGTGTGTGGACGATCATTATCGTGGAGAAGTGGTGAACTAGAGTAATTGACAAACCTCGATTGTTTGATAGCGAGCTTGTCCCCCATCATTTTCAATTTTTGACAGTATAACTTTGCAGTAATTGATGTGCTAAATCTCAAGAAACTGTCCACTATACAGTCACAAGCATTTTTTCTCCTCAATTTGCGTTTCTGACATTTTTTGGCTGCCTCCCCTGGGTCCAAACGTTGCGACGAACATTTTAGATTTACAAACAGGATCCACTTATTATCACAAGTAACAATCTGATTCAGAATTCCCACATTTATGTGCCAACTCAACAAATTAAGGCAAGCCTCTACGCGAGTCGCTATTTTCCTTCGGTAATTTCATACGGTACCCATATTGCGAGCTTTTTATTTCCCAATTTGACGAAAATCTATCATTATCAATTTGTCATTGACGTTGAAAGCTGTTTCTAATTCTGAAATGGTTTGAGATGAATGCGCTTCCACTGTAGCTTTTAATTCATCAGCATCAACTATAGTCTCCTAGCAAAAACTCATCCTTGATATTGCGTGCAGTCTATGTAGCATTACTACCACGACACAACACATATAAGGAAAAAACATGATGTTTAATATTTTCCGTGGTCGTAGACACAGAAAAATCAAGAAAAAAAACAAACGGCGCGAAAACAAATAAATAACTAATTTTTAAAACGGAATGTCATTGCTATAATATGACCTTCATTTGAATTTGGAATTCCAAGTCGAATGCATGATATCTAGCTTCAAACTATCCAGTATTAGAAGACGGCAATTTCATGGGCTAGGACCAAATATTATGTTAACTCGTAGGCTGTTACCCGCTCCCGTAAATCTTAGTCGACGCGATTTTTTACGATGTACGATGATGGATAATTTTATAGAAGATAAAAGCCATTTTTCATTAGTTTTCGAGAAATTTGCAACTATCCATTTCTTCTTAAAATTGCTTTAAAAAAATCTTTAAGAACACCCTATAACAATTATTTAATGATTTAGGCATTTAGTTATTTTTAAGTTTAAGTTTTTTTCCAATAGCGAAAAACTTTTCATCGTTTTTTCCCTGTTTGAATAAGATCTTTTTTCGTTCCTTGACAAATTTCTAAACAATTTAAATGATTCCAGAAAAAATATCAAAATCATGAGACTTGATACCCTTTCATTTCAAGACAGTAATAAATAAAATGACGGAAATAGGCGGACTGTTCTACTGTGTTTTTTTAAAATAAAAATGTTTAATTTTTATTCGAATAAAATATTAGAGTGAAATTTTCGAATTCCTGTAGGACTTGTTTTGAATTTCTGTGAAAACGGATTTAAGCATATCATTTAAACTGTAATATTTCTACTACAACAACTAACTACTTACACAATTGCAAAAGTACTTACGGAGTCCGTCTTGGTTCTGGTATTTGCAGAACGTAGCTTATAGTAAATCGAGTGTATGTTGCACTTGTTGTAGTCACCAGAGAACTTCTCTTTTTGATCAATCTTTAACTCTCACGTCTTCGTCAAATTCGGAAACAGATTGACATGTCTATTTCTCGAAAGGCACAAAATGTTGAACTGCGGTTACGTCGAATTCGGAAACAGAGCTACATGTCCATTTCCGAAAAGCTTAAAAATTCAAGATCGGATACGTCGTAACTTTAGGAACCGCGCGAAAAACGTCAATCTTCCAACAGAAGCAAAAATGACGGAATTCCGTCTAATTGTCAACTGGTTCCGATTTCGTAAGTTTAAATCCTGGCCAGCAATTGGAGCAAAATACCTCGAACGACAATTTCGATCAATGACGCTTCATTATTTCGATCGGCGGTCAGTGATCACGAAACAATGTGTACCAAATTGTTTACTATTGATGGGTGTCTAATTGTATTTTTTGTACACTTACCTGCGTTTTTATCCAACTTTTTTATTAATCTTTTCTCTGCGGTTAATTCCCATGTTAACTTTTTTCTTAACCTTCATAGGGGCTTCAAAAGTACTAACGGTACCGTCCCTCGGGTCAGATTTGACCGAGTAGTATAATTATAGGGAAAAATGGATCAAAACTTCTTAGTTTTGCTTTTTATTTTTAATTACGTCTATCTTATGTATTCATAACCATCGTTATATAAAATATAATATAAAATTGAAGTATTTACTAAGTAAATGCAATCAATTAGAAAGAAAATAATTAGAAAAAAAATTAATCCTTATTACATATGCATAAAACCATTGTATTAGAATGTTATTAACGTACAATTATTTTACACTTCAAACAGATCATAGGAGTTTTATTGTCAGTTTTTGCACATAATTGACAACGATTTCTTTTGGGGGCCTTTTTAGCAGAACCTGTAGTATTTTCTTCGTTTTGAGCGAAGTTGAAGGAGGTTCGTGTTCACGTATTTTTTAATTTTATTAACTTGTAATTACCTGTGGGTCAAACTTGACCCGAAGGCCGTTAGAGTAAAAAATTTCATACGCACAATAACATAAGTTTAAAAAAAAAGATTAATTTGAAAATAAGCTTAAGACAGCGATTAAATAAAAGTCATTCAATATCAATATTTAAAAACCGTTAATTTTCGAGAAAATTGCTCTTTCATCCCAAATGGGTCAAAATTGACCCGAAGACCTTACGAAGGTTAATACTGCCGACAGATTACTGAAATTGGTCCGTTGTGATCTTGAGTGATCTTAGTGAGCGTATTTGTATAAAGTTTATTTCAAGGGCGCAGAATTATCATTCCCAAAATCGATTTGGAATAATAAGAAAACTTCAAATAATTTCGAATGCGCCCCTGATCATGTCATAACTGAGCATCACAGGTAACTCTGGTGGAAAAGTGTGAACACAATCATTTGCTGCGCAATTTAAGATTAGCTCAAATAGAGTTTCGTGACTTTGCGGATTCGACCATGAATCTTCCTGAATAGTTCGATTCCGAAAGTGCTAGTCCATAACTCACAGCTTAAGCCTTTAGCATCTGACTTTACCGAGTTCATTTTTCTCGTCCGAAGTTGGTACAGTTTATTTTTCTATGACGCGAAGTTGAGAACTAACTCCAGCGCGAGCCGCCGCGGATACCTGCGACACAAATTGGATGGGAAACGTGACGGGAATACCGACCGCGGGGAGGATGCGGCACTTACCCAAATACCGTAGCAAAAACTACGGGCGTACCGTGAAAGCATATTGGATTCTGGATTCTGTTTACGCCACGTGTGGAGTCACTTTTTTATTTTCAACTGAAATTGCTTGCAAAATTAAAAAATCAATTAAAATAAAGTGAATTACATGTATAAATTATGCCACTAAAATTAACAATTAATTACAAAATATAACGGATGCGCTTATCAATAAAAAAAATTATGTTGATGTTTTGATTTTCGTAACATTTCAACATATTGAAGTTAACCCCTCAAGCACTGGCGTAGATATCGTCTTGGTAGCCTGGGAATTGGAAATTGTCCGGAGACCGGGAATTACCGAACAGTTTCTCCAAACGCGATAATTACAGCTTATTTTAAAAATCATAGCAACAAGTGAATAAGTAAGAGAATATCCTAATTAAAAAATGAAACAATTTGATGGAATCAACAGTGTTAACAAAGTACCGATCAACAAAATAAATTGATTTTAGGATGACCAGTAAAATAAAACTATTTTCGCCTTATATTAGGAGTCTTTTGGAAGGAAGGCCTAGTAATATATATTTTTTAATACGAAAATAAAATGAAACGTGATATTTCATTGGGATAAAACGTTTCCTAGATTAGATTTTGCTTCAAATTAAGTCTTAATTGTTAACTTTTCCAATCTCAACACAAAATTTTCTAGCGAGATTGGCATGGGAAAATTAAAACCTAAAATAAATGTTAAAAATGTATTGAAGAAGAAATTTAAAAAATAAATTAAATTACAAGAGACCCGGTAATTTGTTGCTACGCCACTATCTTCAAGAGCGATTGTAATTAAATATTTCAAGAAAAATATATTTCTTCGAATTTTTTATATCCTTAATATATTTTAAAATGGCTAAATGCTATGAATATTAATTAATTAATATTTTTTTTAAATATGAATGAATCATTTTCAATTAATATATAATATACTAGTGGCCCGCCCCGGATTTGCACGGTATTTAACAAAAATTTCAAAAATTATAAATTTTAACACATACATACACACATACACCCTTCTTTTTGGGTCGGGAGTTACTAAAAAAGAGTACATTTTACATCACTTTGCTCTATTGTCATTAATTTTCGCAGCGTACGCGATATAAGGGTTTTTTTTTGGTATTTTTTTCACACGTTGGGTTACATTATCGAAATTTTCATACGGATCCCTAACTTTTTTGAAAATATTCTATAACCTATGTTCATCAAGAATAATGTAGGATTCTAAATGTGAAAGAATTTTTCAAATCGGTCCAGTAGTTTCGGAGCCTATTCAATTCAAACAAACAATCAAATCTTTCTTTTTTATAATATTATTAGTATAGACATATAAATTTAGAGATAAAGCTATTAATTCCATGGTTTTACATTCCATGGTTTTATTTAATTTTAATTTTACTATTTCAGTGTAACAAACATAATAACTTACATCTATTAAATTTAAACAGCTAGTGAAGTTTAAACCATTTTAACATAAATGAAGAGATCAAAGTCATTAAAAAAAATTAATGAACCAAGCTAAAACAGTGCAGCCGTTTGGTGTGTTGGGGATCTTCATTTATGCAAAAGATGATGTCAAATCATCCATTTAGCTTGCTCTAATAATATCCCAAAGTGCAGAGAATCGAAAACTAAATTTCCGTAGAAATTTCCTCTGTTTTACGAAAACGTCTTCGGAGTTCGGAGCGTTTGCATTAATAAGGGGAAATTGTGTTTCTACATTTGTGAAGTCATGCCTGCTAATTTGGACAGGAGGACTAAGTCCCAGACACTTTGTTCGCTCTTCTTACATATTGAAATCTTGTCACGCAGTAGCATTTTGATATATTCGTAAACAATGTAAAACAAAATAAATTAGATTATATAATTATTCATCCCTATAACTTCTATCATCCCCATAAGCAGAAAAAAATAATCTATGAAAAAACTATGTAGCCTAGACTCCGATAAATTTCTTTTACCGAGAAAATGAGTTACCGATTACAGTGTTAATCATTCATTTTAAGGAAAATGTTTCAGGTAATTTCTCGGTGAGATGCTCATATTTTTTCGATTGATAGATTTACTTAGTTTGTCTAATCTTATTTTATCAAAGAACTATGTTCTAAAATTTCGACTTCATAATAAAAATGTGTATTCATTAAAACATAACTGAAAACACATTGAATGGGGCGTATGTTTAAAAAAATAATTCATAATTTACAGCGCGTTTTTTTTTTATAATAATCACTTAATATAATATAGAGTATTGATGGAATCAATAATATTTTTTTATAATAATAACTGCATACTTATGTTTTCTAAAATATCATCTTCTTTCACGTATTAATTGTCATTTTCTACCTTCGTAATTTGGTGGATGTTCCAATTTCCGGCTGGCTATAGAGTTCATCTAACTAAAGAGAATTTTAAGAACTGTTTAAGTATAATTCCTATCTACATAAAATCTTTAAAATATAATACTATGCAAAGTACTTGAAAGATGTCATAGCATATTTAAACAATCTAGTCTTGCTGGCAGTATTAATGATTACTTACTAGTCCTACTATCCTTACTATTTCTTAATATATTTCAATTATTCGTTACTAGCACTAGCACTAGTAATGATGCAATCTACCACGAATGTAATATAGTGCCAACGAAGATAATATAATACGTTTGTTAGCGAGACGAGTTTTCGTGATTAAACTGCATCCTTGTATTTCATACAATAATGTAGCTTGTGTTTTGTACACAGATCAGAAAGGCGAAAGATGCGAACGTTTCAGGTGATACCAAGCATGCACCACGCCGTGAGAAAATTGCGCGATTGCTAAAGTGTTAAATTGTGTCGAGCGCGTCTACCAACGTTGCCAGTTCTTATTAAAAATTATATCTGAACGTGTTCAGTAATTGATAAAGTTTTAAATAAACCACATAAATCCACCACGTCGATTATCTTACGTTTTTACTTGCAAAACTAATTCCGCACAAAATTCAACTATTGCTTTGTTTCAACTAAGCTCAATAACTATTCCTATTCGAAGGAGTTGTTTGTAACCCTTGGGGAAAGACTTATCGCAATATGTTAATATGCAAACTACAGAGTAACTCGTACCACAAGAACATTACGCTTACTTTATTATATATGTATCTATTATGTATTGAATACTTCATAATATATAGATTTTACAGTATATCTCGTGTACTCATTTACCATAACCAATTTTCATATGATATATAATATTATTATTTTGTTATCGACCCCTCTTTGAAAAGTATTGTAAGTAACAAAATGGCCGTCTTTAGTGGTTTTGGTATACATTTCATATACATTTTTTAAACTTGGCTCTAGAAACTCTTCTTATTATAGGTCAATCAGTGCTTGCTGGTGTTAAAAGTAATTTGTGGACGCACCGGGCTTTACCGTGAAATATTCGATTGAGTGTAAATTTTTTTTTCCCGCAAAGCTCTTGTAAATATTATTGCTCATAAGTTTTTATTTGTTTTTGGTTTACATCTTGCATCATTTTTAAAATTATTTTAATTTTCAGCGTGAGATTTTGGCCTACTTGTAACATTTATATCTTAAACTTAAAATATAAGTTAAATATAAATAAATATAACTATAGTATATTTAATATAAATAAGTTATATATAAATATAAAATATAAGCCACGATATCCTTGCTTATATATTTTCTTTTTTATTTACACCTAAATGATTTTTATTTTCATTGTATGATCTTGGGTGCAGGGTTTACATACACATGAGTTTTTTTTAAGGTAATTTTTGTGTAAAGATTATGTTATTGTTATTATTTGCAATAATCCCAATATGTTTGGCTGCATAACACGATTTTGTAAACATCCATATAACATTTTTTCTATTACATTTATTTTTATAAAATCACACGATTTTCGTAAAGGGCTTAACCCGATTCCTCATAAATTTTTAATATTTTACATGTTTCCCTACACAGTCGGGCACGATAGATGCCCATTTTGGACGGTCGGATTATTTGTGTGTTGAATTATTAGGCGTATTTTTCAAAATACGAGAAATTAAGTTATGTACCTATTAAGATATCCGGAATGTGTTTTTGGGTAAGCCCTTCTACGGACCACGTGTCGTGAAATAATGCGAGCGAGCGGGTAAACAATACATTATTTTGAGAGGGCAGTATTTATGGACAGTTGACTAAAATAAAAAACCCTCCAAAGTTAGTGACTAACTTTTATGGCCGTTTTATTTTCTCGTGGCAATTTCTGTTAGTGAGCGGGGTGGGGGACGGGGGAGCGGACTAGTGTCTCACGTAACGAGGTCACGTGACCGGCGACATATTTCACACCCCTCCCTCCCGTGGCTCCTCCAGTTTCACCCTTTCATTGCCGATTTTTCCGAAGTCGGGTCACGGGAACTTGGGACGTTAAAATGAACGCGGAGCGTGGATTCGATGGCAATATTTCGCTGTCTGGCGATGTAAGGTTATAAGCTTATCTAAACTAACATATTTATATTGAATTGATTTTAATCAAAACAAGAATGGGTATACCAAAGAGACCATTTTCAGATGTTTTAAAGCTGCCTATGATCCGTTGGCAATATAATTATGCTTTTTAAGGTTTTTTTATGGACCAATGGTACGACTGTTCCTACAAGCAATTCTTGTGTACGAGTACATGCTTTCCATATTTGAATAAGCGATGTTCTCACATGTTATATTTTGAAAAAAAAGATTTGTATTAAAAAAAATACAAAGCAATCCTTAAATGTAATGGGCGCTATCAAAGTAAAACTTCTTAGCCCTAGAATACAAAATGGTTAATATTTTCATTTTAATTTTAATGTTTACGCAGTTTTATCATCAACATTTCTTAGCCTGACCATTGAATTTGCACTCAAAAGGATGTTAATAATCTACACAAAAATTCCACACTGGCCATGTACCTACTGACTCGGTCATCCATAGTCAAACGCGTTATCCGTGCAAGACCCGATGGGCGAATTGGTGAATTTCCTGTACACAAGCAAATATTATGGTTTGTGTTTTTCCGTATGCCTTACTGGACGGGTAACAAGACAGTGGACTTTATCCTAATTTCTTCTAAATAGGAGAAGCGATGTAGTCAATTAGTACAAACAAATTATATCCATGAAAAAGTTAATAGATAATTGTCATTTTTAAAAATTTAATAAATAAATTTGCACAATGCATATAATATCTACTTAAATAGGTGAAACCGCGATAAACTCAAAGGGTGAATGGAAGGGGTGGTGGTGGGGGATGGGGGAGAAATTGTGAGGTTTAGGGTTGGAAATTGGAATGGCGTATTTGAAATGTTCTGATGATCATAAAATATTAATATTAAACGAGGTTAGAACGTAATTGTGGTTTTTTGTTATTAGGGTCAGCGGCCTTTATTCTCTGGTATGTTTATCTTCTACAAAAGTAGAAATATACATTATATATTATATACGTACCTACTTTTCTTTGTTAAGAATGGAAGTACAAATTAAATAGCGTTCGTCTTCTTCTTTCTAGACCGTTAGTTCCATTTACTTGGGGTCGGCCTTCCTTGTCCGCTTTATGCAAATTAAATAGCGTAATAAAAACAAATCGATATAAGAAATTGAATATGCAAGTCTCCAACAAATTTTACTTTCTTGTCGAGTATAGGAAATGTAAAATTAATTATCAGAGCATACGTTTGTGAATGAAATTAAATTCAAATAAATACAAAAATAAATTGATAACGGGCGATAAATAACATAACATATTATGTACAGCTACTTACAAACTTTAGATAGATTTCAATGGAAATGCTGTCTCGGGAGACACACGCAATAGGTAGTATTCAATCCCTGTGAAAAAGAAGATGTGCGAACAACCCTTTGATGAAATATTTGGGATTTTGTTGATGTGATATTTTCCGTAGTTCAATCAAACTTTTATGAAAAATTAATCTTATTAGTTAACTAGTTATTAGTTAACTCTTATTAGTTAATCTGTCGTATATATACAACATTAACAGAAAATAATACAATTAGAATCTTCGGTCAAACAACTCGTTCAAACGTTATTGTGAGACATAATTCGTCCTATATCGTATCGGATAACATTGTGATCCACACATTATCTCGCAAACAGATGAACATTTACACATATTTAGATTGTTCGAATATCTATAACGTGTACTGTACCGTATATAGTTTTGATTGTACCGCATATTAGTGCCAAACGTTCCCAGCACTATTTACAATGACGACAGCTTTCACGTCCTTGTCATTTTGCACCACATTACGAAGGCAGAGAGGATAGATCGTCACACTTCTGAGCTGATACATTACTCCCGCTTTTACATTCAAACGTCTACTCGTACACGTTTGTCGATTGTTTAAGCTTCCAAGAGGACTATCTTCCAGTACTTCATAGACAAACAAAGGATTAAAATATTTAGTAGATTAAATTGAATTCATTTTGCATTTTTTAAATTTCTGTAAAAATGGAAAGAAACGTTAATGTTAAAAACTACCGTAATTAGATTAGCTAATCTGGATGTGTATATGTAGGTACTCGAGTGATGCTTCTTACAGGCGTTAGTAAGACTTCGATAATTGTTTTGTTTATTTATTTAAACACTACATGTAAGCATTTTACACTTTTACATGTCAATAGACTTCGGAATAAATAATCAGTTCGGCCTACACCTCCGCCATGATAGGACGCTTTCCTGATAACGCTAATAAGACTTCAGCGAAACGTCGAGATTTGCTACTCAATAAAATATACGATTTGTATAAAATATCCGTTTTAATTAACACATAAATAGAAATAAGAATGTCTTAATAATAATATTTAGATATGTAATAGAACTTTTTCGCATTTATAACCTTAATTATATGCTTAAGCAGTGTGCGTTTTTTGAATAATTAATTGTCAAGTAACATAGGAAGATACCTAATTCTGACAAAATTTTAAAAGTATAAATTTCTGGAAAATCTCAAATGAATTTATCAATTTATTAATTTGGAAACTTTAGCCATGAATAACTTTTAATGAGAGATAACAGTTTTCAGCACTTTTTTGCGATGCGAGAGCTTTCATATCTTTATAATTTTGCATCTTTATGCCCACTGGTTGCAAATATACTGTATCAATTAAAACACGGCATCTGACATTACAGACATTATCGCAAACACGTACAACCTCCGTTTGTAATTTTTTCTCGATTTTTATTGTACCCAAGGACTCACGGAGTAAGAAAATCGTGGCATTTTACATCGAAGAGAAATCCGGGATAGAAATGAAATAATTCACCAAGTCGAGGCATTTTATTGTACTCTGTTCATTAATTATTCGGGATTTCATTATGCGAAGAGCCGCTTTAGGGACAGGACGAGGGCAGAGGTTATCTCGTTTAAAAGATTACTCGCTTTACTATTAACAATTGAAAATATAATTTCGGATATTTCTACTACAGTATTTGGTAAATTCATCGAGGACATTGGGGAATTTATATTAAAAAGGAGGTTTGTTTAAGGATTTCAGTAAATTATTCAGAAAGGAGATAATAACGAATGTAATTATTTGCTCAATTCAAAGATCTTAAGACGAAATTGCGAAATTAAAGAACGTAATTTGTATTTCAAGCGAACCTTTTTGTATCATTTATTATAATTCAGTGTACACGATGTCTCGTAGCTAATGGCAAAAACTTTAGGTAGTCTTTTTGTTTAACTGTGAATAGAAAATATTATTTACACTATATGTGAAATGTCGACAGTTGCGGTGATAAGCGACACCAAAATTTCAATTTTTTTCTATATTTCTGATTTGTTATCTATAAAACGTCGGACTATTACTTAACTTATGCGGACCATTAAAATTAATTGACATTAACATAACTCAAACAAAATTATTAAAGCGAAAATTTGAAAAGCATTTTTTGTAAGGTTTATTCTGTTGTATTTGACTGTTGAATCGGGTAGTTTTTTTTTTATAAAACCCTTACCATTTCATATCCTTAATAGTGCAACGTTTTACAGAAAACAATTTAGAAATATTGAAAAAAATACAAATTTTGATGTCGCTTATCTCCGTAAGTGTCGAATTTTCACATATAGTGTAAATAATATCTTCTATTCAAAGTTGAATGAAGAAGACTCTCCCGAAGAAACTACTAGCTAAGAGACATCTTGTATATATTTTAGTAATTATCTGTGCTAGACCAACTAATTCCTTCATCGGTGACGATTTATACGAATTATATATAAATCGAATAGATTAATCGTTAATAATTTTATTGTTAGGTAAAATCCATAATAAATATCATATTCCTGGTATACACACTCCGAAGAAAAATTGATGACCGATTGCTGCCACTTCACAGAGACGTGTGAGTAGGACACGGACGGCATCTGTGAATATTAAATCAAACTCCGCCACGATGGGCGGTTCGCCGGGCGTGCCGTTCGACGTGTCACTTATCCACAGGGGTCCATCTACAGTCTAGCTGATGGAATCGTCTTTAATTTATAGTCGCGGATAATATTGTAATCTGCACTCAATAAATCTATGATAAAATAGTACGTACTTTCTTTGTTCGTGCCCATGAACGTTTTATCCTTTACTCAAGTTGAATTCATAAATATTTGAACAGGAATTAGGGCTCGAAAATATTTGCGAAATAACCTGTCCCATATAGATATTTTAGTATAGGAATCGTATGTAGGTATATAAAGGATTTCACCATAAGTTATTATACATGTTCATTGAAATTTCAGTATCGAAAACTCATAAAATACATATTCTTTTATTTCGCATTTTCTTTGCCGTGTTAGATTGCTTAATTTTCATATTTTAAAGTATAATTAAATATTTTTATTTATTTATTTAACGCCTTTATGGGCTTTTACAAATATACAGAATAAATTAAAAAAAAAATAACATAAGACAGTTAAAATAATAATACAGTTAAAGGTTACAATAATAATAGTTAATAGGTAATAATAATAATAATAATAATAATACAGAAAAACATAAAAACATGAAATATAATTTAAAAAATTAAATATTTAAAGGTTCCGGTATTGGAAGTTCTGTTGCAGCGACTTGATAGTTCACCAGACCGTTCCTGACAAGTGTAACCTAACGTTACAATCAGGTGAGCGTAACATCATGCCCGGGGTGGTGCAGAGGGAAATGGTTCGTGTACACGGGTGAGACTTGGATCTCTTGTTACAGAACTTTATTTTTAAAAGTCGATGTATTGGTTATGTCTGCTCTACTCACAAAATTGTGTGGCAGTGAGTAATCGCTCGCTTTTCGGCTTTTCGAGAAGATTGTCTGAAATAAGTCTTAACTAAGAATAAGAACAAGACCAAAATTAACTAAAGAAACAGCGATAACAATATAAAATCAATAATCGTTCCTCATTTTCAATATTGCCCCACTATTTTGTACATATCTAATGAAGGAGATATAAGAAAATTACAAGTTCAACAGAATAGAGTAACGAGGATAATTCTAGAGAGGAATTAAAAAAGACGCTCTCAAATTTAAATTGGATTAATATAAAAGAAGGATTAAAATTAAATACAACGATATTTATTCACAAAATATTTAAAGACATAATGCCAAAATATTTTAAAAATAAGATCAAATATAACACAGAGATACATAGACATAATACAAGAAACGCAAACAAAATAAGTATTCCAAATAGAAAAAAGACAAACACACAAAACTTTATTTATTACAAGCGAATAAATGAGTATAATAGCCTGCCAGAAGGTGTGAGGAAGCTGAGCAGAATCGATGTGTTCAAACAAGAATGTAAACGGCACATAATAATGGAAAATGTATGAAGATAAATATTATTTCATAAGTGTACATCTATATATAATGTTTATAATATTAGCAAATGATAAACAATTATGTATCATTAACTAAATAAAGATATATAAATAAAAACAATATATAACAAAAAACTGTGTACCCGCGTTACGTGTTTATGCGGGTCAGGAGATGACGGATATTGACAATGGATATTATGTAGATAAACTTACTTACTTACTTAATTAACTATAGGATATAGAGTAACTTACAGTAGAGGTGCAGTGAACTCTATAATGTTATTTAAAATTATATACAACCTAGTTAATGGTTCTCTTCAACCCTATTATTTCAATTGCCAAATCGCAACAACAGACAGTCACCAACTTTTCATGTCCCTTTTTGTAAGACCAGCACTTTCATTTACAGATCCAAATTTAATTTAAATTATAATCACATCAATATTTTTAACTATTCGTTACATAAAAAAATAATTTCACAACAAAACAAGTTCACTCAATTTATGTTCTCATCTACTTCCATCCTTCGTCCCACTATCCTAATCCCACGTTCCCCTACACCCTCCCAATCTCTGTTAATTTTCCTGCTTAATTTGCTGTTAATTTACCCAAAGATAAATAAATAAATAAATAAATAAATCAATGTTCATAGCGGCCTCGAGCATGGCGATTTTCATAAATTTAAATAATTTATTTTATTTATTTATTTGTTTGTTTACGCCCATTAGGCTTTTACATAAAGAGTATAGAATAAATTTCAGAAAGCACATACATTAAAAGTTTCAGGAATAGCACCAAATCATGAGTATAAAAATTAAAAATGTAGAGTAGGTAACGAGCAGCAATGCGTATAGGCTTTTACATAAAAAAATATATCATAAAATTAAAAAGAACATACATTAAACAATATAAATTACAAGTAGCAAATTATTAAAAGTACCAGGAATAGCACCAAAACATGAGTACAAAAATAATTTATTCAAATCTATAAATATACTAATCGTTGAAACAAAACGCAAAGGAAGTCGTAAAAATAATAATTACGCATAGTTAAATCTATTAAAATAAAGGGTAGAAAAGACTTAGTCCACAACATTTTATAGCTGCTTAATCGATATGTGAAAATTACTTGCCATTATGGAGATACATAATTGAAATCCAATTTCAGATTTGGTATCGGAGAATTCGAGTAATATGGAAGCCACTATATATTAATACTGACACAAGGGAAAGATCTTTTGTAGTGTTAGTGAAAACCGTTATCTTAACTGTTTACACAATAACCGTTATTTGAGAATTGAATCGATTATTGGTGACAGATTTAACCGTTTTCCGTACCGATGGTCACCCGTCGAATAGCGAAAAATCAGTTACCAAAAATCGATACCATCAGATACAAATTGTAAATAGCAGTTATTGTTTAACCGGTTAAAATGACGGTTTTGATTATCACTTTTTTTAGTTGTCTATCGGTGAATTATTTCCATCACAATATAAGTAAACGACCTTGCTGACAACTCCAAATGTATCTTGTTATTATTAGAAATATAGTATGTATTAATGTCAAAATTTTATAATTATAGTAAAATATGTAGGTTGTGATGAGTCAGCTAGATAGTAGATAGAGGGTCCTCGTCAAATGACGGTATTTTCTAGAGATGTTTTCTGTTATATGAAAAATATTATACAGTCGTAAAATAGTTGACGCGAGTTGAATTTTAAATTTTATCTACTATGTTCAATTAATTTGCCAACTCCTGGCCGCGGCTAACAATGTGATGAATCCTATGGGGTGACCCGTCAAAAATACGTCGTGGAAAATAATTTTAAATAATAGAAATTTCATTGCAATGAATAAAGTCATTTGCCGTATGATGTTAGCGAAAATAGTTGTATGGCGCGGGTGGCAACGGCTGAAGTCGACAGATACGCTGTAACTATAAAAGGATCGCGGAATAAAATATTCTCTTCTATGAAATATAAAATATTGTATTCTATACAATATTAATGCTCTGCCAGTGCTAACTATACATTTACTGAAAATAATTATTAACTGAAAATAAATATTCTGTGAAAATTGCGCTTTTGAATGCAATATTAACTAAAAATATAAACTAAAATATTTCTAACTTGCTGTTGAATATTACCTATAAAGATATTGACTAAAACTTTTGCTTTAAATGGAATATTAACTACTTCTCTCATCAAATATTATTCTGCAGCAAATATTCAATGAAATTATAGGAACTAAAATATTTCTAACCTCTTGTGTTCGCATACGAAATTGATAATACCTAATGCCCTTTGCATTTACTAAATGTATTACCTAAATAACCACAGCTATACCATCCTGTCCGTCAGGGACGAAACATAAAACACCGTTATACTCCTAAAAGTGCTACCTCTTACGCGACAAAAATACCTATTGCAGTCGGGCTATGAATATGAACTATTTCCGCCTCATAATGGCGCCTGGAACCAATACTAAAAACCTCACTAGAAATAATAAATGCGACTAAATCTCGATAAATACAATATATACTATTCGTAATACGTCGTTGAATTGGCACATGATTCGTCTAATGGATGAAGGACCCCGTTGTGTATCGTAATAACTTCAAATTCTTTTATAGGAGCAGTGTGGAAACAATTGCATAATATTACGTAATAAAATCATCTAACGAACCTAATAATCTATACATTTATGTTACAATAAAATACGTTCACCAGAAGAATTCGTGTATTAGAAATAAAACATTTCCGTTTGGAAACAACCCAATAAAATCAATCGAACGGCATAAAGAGGAGAAATTCACATATTAAATAACACTGAAACTAATAATTTTAAACACTTTATATTAACATATTCTTACCTTGAATGGTGTCGTCTTAGACGTGTATGAACCTGTTCATATTAATTCCTGGGGAAAATAATACATATATTTGCTATCTACGAAATAAGACATTTTTGAAATGAAACTTCTTTATAAATAAGTAGATAAGGTCTCGGGGATGGTTTGTTCGAAAGGATTCTACAACAGCCCGTGAGTTTATATGAAATAATAGTTTCTTTGAATGCTAAATTTTGGTTTTTTAAACCCTCAGCATCTCTGCTGAGAGGGGTAGAGGCCCCGCGCCCGCCTAAACCCGGTGGCCGACTTCCTAAGTGACTAAACGGCCCCCCTTGTTCCTCCGGAACTTACTGCATCCCGAGACTCTATCTCTTCTTTACGAGATGTGATCCCGTGACGCCCTTCTTTTAGGCTTATAATTGAGAAGGCCGTACTCTTTTGGTACGAGTTTCTGATGATGTGTGTTGTCTTGAGGCGCCTTTCTTTTAGGCCGGTGTTTGAAGAATCATGTACTCTTTTGGTACGAATTGATGACGACATTAGCCTCCTTTGCGGGCATAGTCAGCGATGTTACAAATTATTGTGCAATCTCATTATGCCTTTTCAGAATGGCGTCCCACGATTCTGCATCTTGCAACATTTACTTTGGACAAATGTTAGAGTGTTAGTAACATATTTATAATATCCCAGCTATTCCATATGAGTGAATGATTTTTATATTTATTCTGGCCCTGTCTTTCTTACAGAGGACGAAATAGAAGTTAACGTTTTCTATCAAGGTTTTACAGCATTCAAGCATGGAAATCCTTCCAAAGACAAAGGGAACCTTTTTGTTGGTTTAAGTAGTTTGCGCCAGATGAGGTTAGGTGGTCGGTTTATTGACGACCCCGAGCAACAAGGAGGACCCCGCCTTTAAGGGGCCCTGCAGGGGCTTGTGCGGGTTCCACGCCCAAGTGCCGGCAATCATCCACCCCTCAGCCAGCTAGGCTAACACAAACCAGATATCCCCAATCTTTAGTTAGACTTCCCCATTCTGTCCTTTACTCGTCATTCTGAAGCTACTTGTTAAGCTAGATGTACCGAGGTACTCAAATCATAAAGAGTTAACTGAAGACCGGATTGCGCAATACTTATGCAATACAGTAATTATTATAATGCTACTAAGTAATTCATATAGAAATCCGTGTATTCAAATTTTAGCATAAACGGTATGAAATTCGCTTTGCATAAAAATACACCCGTTTGGAACGGAATTCTTGTACGATTTGAACCAATATCACACAAGCAATCGTGATATTTAATTACACATAATTATTCCGAACTCAAATATTCCCAAAATAAATACATTTCGATAGTGAAAATAATTAACCGTAATAGATAATATGAATATGATCCTTATCTGTTACTCTTTGTGGCGGAATCCTCCTTCTGGTGCTGCGGGATGGTGGAATCTCTATACTTCGCCGCTGCAAGACCCGCTTTCTCTCAAGCTGGCAGCTCCTTTGCTCGCAACTGATGATCTGGAACTCGGGGCTCCGTCGGTAGTCTGTTGGGCAGCGCTCCCGCTCGCAAGTCTGGTCTCGAACTGAAGGGGGCTGAGTACATCGCGTTCGCTCCTTTTATACTCTCGATTGCACCATATCTTCGAAATCCACGCTAGTGCAGTGACTCATCCTATGAGCGATGACCTCACCGCCGGCGCTCGCCATTGGCCGGATTCAGTCAACAGGACGGTCGCCTCCGGCTCAACCCGTCGAAAGGTAACGCGTGCCTGTGATTGGTCCGTTCGTTAAAATAAGAGTAAAGCACTCGCTACACGCGAGACTTGCTGTTCCGATTCATAAATAATAAAGGCTCGTTCGCACCTACTCACAAGGTCGAGTCTATTAGGATTGGCAAACGATATTAATTTAACACAGAATTATATCTATGGTATAATAAAGATCTAAGAAATATTACTTGTATAGCTGAATATTCAATATTTTGTTAGCCTCTTGTAATACATAGAATCTTAAGAAGAAATATATCAGGCTTTTACTTTTAAACGATTCCAAACAGAAGAAATATATTTTTGATGTCCATACTTGACTTTTTTTGAATATTATTATTTTAAGATTTTCTAAATTTATTAAATCTATCTCTATGTCGACCATCACAGCTTCCCCCTTATTTAGAGAGAGGAATGATCTATCAGACCAAGCCTATCTGCTAAATAACCCAATAGGATAGTATATTTCGTGATACTTATCAAGAGTTTCTAAAATTCCTTTTAAAATAAATCGTTGTTCTTTCCTTTCCCCGCGTACTATATTTCTATTAGGGTAGAATTCCTTTTCAATGGAATCCTTTTTGCGTATTTAAAGCTACTGTAAACCATCTGCCTATCATTCAAATGAAAAGTGTACAACTAACATAAATATAAGATTTGAAAGCAAAAGGGACTGTATCTAATTTATTCAATTGATTGAAAAGGTTCGATTCTTCATAATCGATTGAATGCCTCAGTAATCTCATCATTGTGTCTGCTAACCACTCAAGCTCCATCCTGTTATCAACACTTAAAAGGGACGCTCCTTCCCCCACTTTGTTATCCTCCTTGCTTCCCTTACAATGGTACACTCCTAGTGTTCACCACCTCGCAACTCTATACTACTTTCCCCAGCATATACCTCCCTTCCCCCAGAATATACTCCCACTAACACTCCCCACATCCCCTTCAAGCTATACAAACCAACTCAACCGAGTAAATATTAACTGTATATTTCTCCTATCAAATGCGAGCTACGAAAAATTTGAAGTTCCAGAATTATGATAACCTATGAATTAATGTACAACCTATTCATATAAATTTAACAACCAGCTTCCTAATATATAGAGCAAACCCTTCGATCTCAATATCCTCCGTACACGAGTAAGCATGATGACGATGATGCTTGCTATCCACTCTAAAAAGAAAACGTGCAGCCCGCCTCCAAATTTTCTAATGACTAGTCGCAAATGGACAAGCCCCTTCAATAACCGTTGGGCGTCGTTTCAACTAACTGTCCAGCTAACCCTCAAAAGAGATGCCCAAAGACGATGCATATTTGTTAAAGAAGTAGAGCTTCAACCATAACCCAGTTGTCAAGAAGGTTTCCAATAACTATTCCTTGCTATCCTACCATGGTGTACCCCGACAAGTGTTCACCATCTTGTAATACAATTCTTATTCCCCCTTCCCCCAAACTATACAACCTCTTCTATCTGAAACTCGTATAGTCCTATTTTAACCGAGTGAATGGTCAACCGTATATTCCTACTATAATTGCAAAACCGCGACAAAATGAACTCTAGTACCCCACCTGTGTTATGAACCTTATGCATATGCGCAGAACGTTTCCTATTATGTAGAATCAACCTATTGTCCCCAATATTCTACGTATACTGTAATGACTGCCACAATTTATTGTTGGTGTAATATGATGAAG
The DNA here is from genome assembly GCA_016648135.1 of Agrypnia vestita. NCBI lineage: Eukaryota > Metazoa > Arthropoda > Insecta > Trichoptera > Phryganeidae > Agrypnia > Agrypnia vestita. The sequence continues at coordinate 29,937 of JADDOH010006891.1, read as the reverse complement.
AAGAGGAAGAAAAAAGCCATAAAAGTAGTGGATGACGACAGAAGAAGAAGAAAATGAATCCAAAGAAAGGCATAAGATAAAGAAGAAAAGTCACAACCGAGTGTAGTAGTAGATAAAGACGAAGAAGAAGAAGTTGAAAGAAAAATAAGAAGAAGACGTGAATGTAGCAGTAAGTAAAGAACAAAAGAAGATGAAGAAAAGACGTAGAAAAAGAGTCTAAAATTATAAGATAAACAGAAGAAGACGACACATGAATGTAGTTATAGGAAAAGAAGAAGAAGAATAAGAAGAAGAAGATGAAGAGAAGACGAAGAAAACCAGTTGATAAGTATAAGATAAACGGAAGAAGACGAAATGAATGTAGTTATAGGAAAAGAAGAAGAAGAAGAAAGTGGAGAAGCGAATAGGAAAGAAGAAAGAAGAGAATATGAAAAGAAGAAGAAGAAAGAGAAGAGAAGAAAGAAAAAGAAAATAATTTAGTAATAGGAAAAGAAGAAGAAGAAGAAAAGGTAAAGAAGAAGAGAAGACGAAGAAAAGACGTAGAAAACAGTCGAAAAGTATAAGATAAATGGAAGAAGACGAAATTAATGTAGTTATAGAAAAAGAAGAAGAAGAAGAAAGTAGAGAAGCAGTCGAAAGATATACCATAAGACGAAAAAGTAGTTGCAACGTATTGTAATAATTGCTATTTATAGAAGAGAAGGCGTTTGAAAAGTAAAGCATAACCGGTATGTATTCAAAGAAGAAGAAGACTAGAGTGAACATAATCAATAAAAAAAACCTTCGTACCGAAGAAGAAGAAGACGCTGTTGAAGTCAATATAACCAAAAGGGGGAAAGAAAAAATATATATATATATATCTATAAATATAACCGATAGCATATACGAATAGGAAGAAGACGAAGAAGAAGAAGAGGAAGAAAAGGATAGGAACAAACCCTTCGATAATTGTAGAACGTAAAAGTATATATAACTATTATCCGTCTCAACTAACTTTCCAGCCAACCCTCAAGGGTGATATCTAAAGACGACGCATGTTTGTAGAAGAAGTGGATCCAGATGTCAAGAAAAGTTTCCCATAACTATTCCTTACTAACCTGTCTTCCCCCAAATTGTTAAACATTATAAAATTTAAAAGTTTTCCTTTAACAACGCAAACATGTTTAGCGAAGTACACTGTTACAAATCAGAAGAGGTAAACCCTAATATCTGAACTAGCTTTAGTAGTCATCACTAACACTGATATCCACAGAAGATGTATGTTTGTAACTGAATCAAGAATTCCTAACGTATAATTCGGCTTGCTATACGACTGGAATCTATTCAAGATCCAAACGACTAATCTTCCTACCCTAATCTAAAAGTAATGGTCACGACGACGCATGAAGGTGGATGAATCTAATGATGATGCTATTACTATATAAAAAGGTTTTTTCAAAGTCCTCCCGGTAAAATCTATTTTCAACATTTTTTTTTTTCAAAATGTTCCAGAAGAATTCAAAAGCTCTCCTGAAAAATTGCTTTTTTATTTTATTTTATCACTATTCAACAGGATTTCTACACACACCCAATGTATAGTAAAAACAATAAATGCTTAATCAATCATAGCGTTACGACTTCTCAAAACTTGAAGAAACTCACATATCGTTAATTCCGGATTTACTTTTGTATTATTTCCAAGAAGATTGCGCCCAAAACCAAAACAACCCCAATATAGATACGTACGAAATTTGAAGTAGTGAGATGTAAACATTTAACAATTATCAACCCTGTATGTGAACCTTATGATCATTAAAGAAGCCAACTGTCCTTCTACCATCTCATCTCTGTAGTCAAATAAGCTGTTGTCTATTTCTACTCTGCCTATAAATACACTATACCAACGTATATTATAATATAATATATATTAATGAAGATAAAACAATTTCAATTAACGTTGCAATGAAGCGAAACAAAGGAATATATATAAAAAAAAAACAACAAAGAAGTCCAATTTTTAATTATTCGTTACTAAGAGAATATATATTGCGCTCTCTATTACCGCTCCCTATAGACTAATACTAGCGAAGGCTCAAGACTTTCTCTGATTTCCGCTAGATGGCGGTAGTATGACCATTTTAATTCATATGCCAGGCCGTCTTGTAAATAAAAATGGAAGTAATTTTATTCTTGTAATTCAAATCAAAATAATTTTAGATCAAAACAAGAAACTTCGTGCAACAATACGCGTCTGTGTTTATATTACGAACAAGTCTATCAATCCTGCATACAACAAAGAAATTATAATTAGTTTGAATAACCAGAACCGTATATAACTGTGTATAACAATTAAGAACACATTTAGATAATTAAAATAATTAAGGACCATAATAAATCAATGAAGGAAATTATTATTTTTTTTCAATTAATTCAGCAACATTGTAGATTGACATTTTTATTTTTTTAGGACAATTTGTATATAACACCTTGACGATAAAAAGGTATCTCCGAAACATGCACGTGAAAGTTATCAAATAATATAAGTAGATTTGTAAGAATACTATAATCAATTAATTTTTTGTGTAATTATTATCTGTAAAAATTTAGCTGAATTTAAAGATCTTTTTTTTTTTCAAATATAGAAACCCTTTTTAATATCCATAAGACAAATATATAACAAGTGTGGATTTATTTAATTCACATTAACCTTAATTTTATTAAAATTAATTTATATTAATTTTTAATTATGAAACCAGACGGATAGTTATTAAAATATTTTTTGCATTTGTATCATAAAAGTACATAACCGAAAGAGAAAAGTAAATATTATAAAACATCGGATTTATAATTTTTTTTATAAAATAAAATATATATCAAATGTTCTTTTCTTTTAGATTCATATATTCTCGTGTTTATATTTTCTACTAAATTGTTATCCGGTTTTTATATTTATTTTTACTTTTATATTTTTCTGCTATTATTATTAATTACTATTGCATAACTCGTAAGCGAAAATATTTGCCACTGAACAGATTTTATCTAGCGTTGGTTAATTATTAGTTTATATTAATATAAGAAATTAAATTAAAACCGAATTTTAAGCTATCATAAACCCTCCGTGGCGCGCGCTGAAATCTGTCGCGGTGATCTGCCCGTAATACAGGTGTATATTTTTGCATTTCGGGCGCCGTGCGAATCCGTTCGGCGTAGCTAACTGTCTTTTCGTACTAGCCCGAGCGCGAAGGTCGAACTTGTTAAACCTTAAACCCTCAAACGTCTCGGGTCTATTCACGAACTCACGCGGTCGGGCGAAACATGACCCGGAGGGTACTGTATGGAGAGCCGTGTCGTCGCGCGTTCTCCCATTACACAGCGCTCGCAAATCCCGATGGCCCAGTCCATGACAGTGGTATATTTGCGAAAAACAAATGCAATAATTAAAACCTTTCAAATGTGATTCGTTTGAATCTCAACTACATATTTGTTATACTGCGATTCGCAAATCCCGACGGCCTAGGCCGTGACAGTGGCATACTTGCGAGAAAACAAATGCAATAATTAAAACCTTTCAAACGTGAATCGTTTGAATCTTAACTACATATTTGTTATACTGCGATCCGCAAATCCCGATGGTCTTTTTTAGATTGTGACGGTGGCATACTTGTGAGATCGCATTCAAATATATTCTCTTCATACAATTATTAAAAATATTTTTCAAATGTGAATCGTTTGAATTCAAACCACATAAAATGAATGAGATATGAAATAAATCACATATTCTATAAAATGGAGCAATACTTTTACAAAGAAACAGGCATTCCAAAATCGAACTAATATATCACAAGGACCAAAATTACTACAATAATTTTCGTTCACAAAATATTAAATAATAAAAATGCCAACTGTCTATATGACAAACAACCTAAAGAAATTTCTAATACCTAGTATCACGTTTGTCTACAAATCTCAGTACGTGGTTCACGTAAATGCTCAATCTTTTTTCTTTGATGTCACGGACCGTGGTCCGCGATTGTTTAAATAAAACCGCTTTTATAATCAAATATTTTCTTTCATTTATAATATTAACTAAACCAAAATGATTTTATTACTATGCAAATGAGTCCAACGAATACGCTCCTGTCTGGTCACCGGCACCACTGTGGTGCCCCAGGTAGATAGTGGGGCAACGAGCCTTGATACATTTTATAATAATTTAGTATAGCTCCTGGTCACGGCACCACTGTGATGAGTCAGCTAGATAGTAGATAGAGGGTCCTCGTCAAATGACGGTATTTTCTAGAGATGTTTTCTGTTATATGAAAAATATTATACAGTCGTAAAATAGTTGACGCGAGTTGAATTTTAAATTTTATCTACTATGTTCAATTAATTTGCCAACTCCTGGCCGCGGCTAACAATGTGATGAATCCTATGGGGTGACCCGTCAAAAATACGTCGTGGAAAATAATTTTAAATAATAGAAATTTCATTGCAATGAATAAAGTCATTTGCCGTATGATGTTAGCGAAAATAGTTGTATGGCGCGGGTGGCAACGGCTGAAGTCGACAGATACGCTGTAACTATAAAAGGATCGCGGAATAAAATATTCTCTTCTATGAAATATAAAATATTGTATTCTATACAATATTAATGCTCTGCCAGTGCTAACTATACATTTACTGAAAATAATTATTAACTGAAAATAAATATTCTGTGAAAATTGCGCTTTTGAATGCAATATTAACTAAAAATATAAACTAAAATATTTCTAACTTGCTGTTGAATATTACCTATAAAGATATTGACTAAAACTTTTGCTTTAAATGGAATATTAACTACTTCTCTCATCAAATATTATTCTGCAGCAAATATTCAATGAAATTATAGGAACTAAAATATTTCTAACCTCTTGTGTTCGCATACGAAATTGATAATACCTAATGCCCTTTGCATTTACTAAATGTATTACCTAAATAACCACAGCTATACCATCCTGTCCGTCAGGGACGAAACATAAAACACCGTTATACTCCTAAAAGTGCTACCTCTTACGCGACAAAAATACCTATTGCAGTCGGGCTATGAATATGAACTATTTCCGCCTCATAATGGCGCCTGGAACCAATACTAAAAACCTCACTAGAAATAATAAATGCGACTAAATCTCGATAAATACAATATATACTATTCGTAATACGTCGTTGAATTGGCACATGATTCGTCTAATGGATGAAGGACCCCGTTGTGTATCGTAATAACTTCAAATTCTTTTATAGGAGCAGTGTGGAAACAATTGCATAATATTACGTAATAAAATCATCTAACGAACCTAATAATCTATACATTTATGTTACAATAAAATACGTTCACCAGAAGAATTCGTGTATTAGAAATAAAACATTTCCGTTTGGAAACAACCCAATAAAATCAATCGAACGGCATAAAGAGGAGAAATTCACATATTAAATAACACTGAAACTAATAATTTTAAACACTTTATATTAACATATTCTTACCTTGAATGGTGTCGTCTTAGACGTGTATGAACCTGTTCATATTAATTCCTGGGGAAAATAATACATATATTTGCTATCTACGAAATAAGACATTTTTGAAATGAAACTTCTTTATAAATAAGTAGATAAGGTCTCGGGGATGGTTTGTTCGAAAGGATTCTACAACAGCCCGTGAGTTTATATGAAATAATAGTTTCTTTGAATGCTAAATTTTGGTTTTTTAAACCCTCAGCATCTCTGCTGAGAGGGGTAGAGGCCCCGCGCCCGCCTAAACCCGGTGGCCGACTTCCTAAGTGACTAAACGGCCCCCCTTGTTCCTCCGGAACTTACTGCATCCCGAGACTCTATCTCTTCTTTACGAGATGTGATCCCGTGACGCCCTTCTTTTAGGCTTATAATTGAGAAGGCCGTACTCTTTTGGTACGAGTTTCTGATGATGTGTGTTGTCTTGAGGCGCCTTTCTTTTAGGCCGGTGTTTGAAGAATCATGTACTCTTTTGGTACGAATTGATGACGACATTAGCCTCCTTTGCGGGCATAGTCAGCGATGTTACAAATTATTGTGCAATCTCATTATGCCTTTTCAGAATGGCGTCCCACGATTCTGCATCTTGCAACATTTACTTTGGACAAATGTTAGAGTGTTAGTAACATATTTATAATATCCCAGCTATTCCATATGAGTGAATGATTTTTATATTTATTCTGGCCCTGTCTTTCTTACAGAGGACGAAATAGAAGTTAACGTTTTCTATCAAGGTTTTACAGCATTCAAGCATGGAAATCCTTCCAAAGACAAAGGGAACCTTTTTGTTGGTTTAAGTAGTTTGCGCCAGATGAGGTTAGGTGGTCGGTTTATTGACGACCCCGAGCAACAAGGAGGACCCCGCCTTTAAGGGGCCCTGCAGGGGCTTGTGCGGGTTCCACGCCCAAGTGCCGGCAATCATCCACCCCTCAGCCAGCTAGGCTAACACAAACCAGATATCCCCAATCTTTAGTTAGACTTCCCCATTCTGTCCTTTACTCGTCATTCTGAAGCTACTTGTTAAGCTAGATGTACCGAGGTACTCAAATCATAAAGAGTTAACTGAAGACCGGATTGCGCAATACTTATGCAATACAGTAATTATTATAATGCTACTAAGTAATTCATATAGAAATCCGTGTATTCAAATTTTAGCATAAACGGTATGAAATTCGCTTTGCATAAAAATACACCCGTTTGGAACGGAATTCTTGTACGATTTGAACCAATATCACACAAGCAATCGTGATATTTAATTACACATAATTATTCCGAACTCAAATATTCCCAAAATAAATACATTTCGATAGTGAAAATAATTAACCGTAATAGATAATATGAATATGATCCTTATCTGTTACTCTTTGTGGCGGAATCCTCCTTCTGGTGCTGCGGGATGGTGGAATCTCTATACTTCGCCGCTGCAAGACCCGCTTTCTCTCAAGCTGGCAGCTCCTTTGCTCGCAACTGATGATCTGGAACTCGGGGCTCCGTCGGTAGTCTGTTGGGCAGCGCTCCCGCTCGCAAGTCTGGTCTCGAACTGAAGGGGGCTGAGTACATCGCGTTCGCTCCTTTTATACTCTCGATTGCACCATATCTTCGAAATCCACGCTAGTGCAGTGACTCATCCTATGAGCGATGACCTCACCGCCGGCGCTCGCCATTGGCCGGATTCAGTCAACAGGACGGTCGCCTCCGGCTCAACCCGTCGAAAGGTAACGCGTGCCTGTGATTGGTCCGTTCGTTAAAATAAGAGTAAAGCACTCGCTACACGCGAGACTTGCTGTTCCGATTCATAAATAATAAAGGCTCGTTCGCACCTACTCACAAGGTCGAGTCTATTAGGATTGGCAAACGATATTAATTAAACACAGAATTATATCTATGGTATAATAAAGATCTAAGAAATATTACTTGTATAGCTGAATATTCAATATTTTGTTAGCCTCTTGTAATACATAGAATCTTAAGAAGAAATATATCAGGCTTTTACTTTTAAACGATTCCAAACAGAAGAAATATATTTTTGATGTCCATACTTGACTTTTTTGAATATTATTATTTTAAGATTTTCTAAATTTATTAAATCTATCTCTATGTCGACCATCACAAGGTATATCTCCGAAACACCTGAATTTTCAATGGAAAATCGTAAAGCTGCTTGATCAGGATTAAGTCTGCAACAACTGTACATAGCCATTTAATTACATTATCTAATTACAGTAAAATCCCGATTTTACGGACTTCGATTAAATATACTTAACGGCTTTACCGGACGAAATTTTCGGTCTGCAGTCGGGTGTAAAAATTAACACCATTTTCATTTAAAAATTGTTTTAACCAAGATTTGTTTACAATTAATTTCAGAAAACATGTCATATTTTTCAAATATTTAATTTCGTAACGAGACACGCAAATTCTGAAAAGATACCCTATTATATGTGGGGTATAAAAGCAAAGTCGGCAATATCCAAAAAAAATTGAACGCAGTCATAGAGGATTACTAATTTATAATGTACCGAATTTGAGTTTTTATAGAACACATAGCCAATAAATTTTTAGGCAACGTGGTTTTGGAAGGGATAGATACAAAAAATTTAGAATTCAGTACATTTTAAATAAGTTATCTTCGGTGAACGCATTCAAAAACATTTTTAAATTTTTTAGAAATTACTGACTTTGCTTTTGTATTATATATATTATATAACATAAAAGTATATATATTACATAACGTTCCACATATTATATAACAGACTTTTTTCTTTTTCTATCGTAAATTTTCTAATTTACTCTATATTTTCGGACAATATTGGAAAAAAATCTTTTGAAACAAAGCCTACCTATATTTAAGTAAAATTAAATTTATATTTCATATATTCCGAAAATATACGGTTTAAGATGCTAAAATGAAAATCTAATGTTTGCAGATATACACATATGGACCGTCTAAATGTTTGACCGACTTGCATGAGGAAAGGTGGAGGAAGCATTTTCTTTAGAAAGATTACCCGTTACAAAAAAAATAATCGCTTCATTTGAAGTCGGTTATTACGGAGGACGTCGCTTTTATACTTTACATATTATAATTACAACAAACTTTCAGGTTTATGGAAGCATGAAACAGAGTGACGAATGTTATGGAAGGTTTTGTTTGAATATGGAGTGAAGAGTAAACTCATACAGGCGATTGAATCCCTATACGAAGGAAGTAGTGCTTGCGTGAGAATTAATGGGACATTCTCATCATGGTTTGATATTACAAAAGGTGTCAAACAGGGATGCGTAATGTCACCATGGCTTTTCAACCTGTGTATGGAAAATTGTATGAAAGAACTGAAGGAACTAGAAGTTGGAGCGAAAATGGATGGACTCACCATATCCTGCCTGCTATACGCAGACGATGCAGTATTAGTGGCTAATGGTGTTAGCTACTAATACTGCATCGTCCAGGATGTCCGATGTACGCATGCAGAGAGAACTTCTGATAAATGTCAGAAAATCTCTAGTGATGGTATTCGAGAGAGACGAAAGAGTGACTAAGTGTGATGTAATTATAAACAATTAATGCTTAAAATAAGTGAACGAGTTTGTGTTCACTTTTTCACAAACGTAATAAATTCTAAATTATTATTTATTATAATCTATTAGGTCCTTACATATGAAATTGGCGTTTAGTATGGGAGGAACATAGAGCCGATTTTTTTTTATTATAATATATTTATTTAATCAAAGTATGTACCATTGCTATCTATGCACTTTTGCCATCTCATAGGTAGTTCATTGACCCCTTTAGTAAAAAAACCATTCGGACGGGAATCAATAAAATCTTTGAAGGCGGTTTTGACTGCCCCATCGGAGTTGAATTTTTTCCTTTGCAAGAAGTTATCCAAATTTCGAAAAAAATGGTAATCTGTTGGAGCAAAGTCCGGAGAGTACGGTGGATGTCTTAGACATTCCAATTGAAGTTCCTCTAATTTGGTAGCCGTCTGTTGTGCAGTGTGTGGTGAACGACACCAGCACTAGTCCACCAAACGCTCACAAGTAACTTTTTTGGAGTCAATTTTCGCTTGGGGCATGGTTTGGCTGGTTCGGCAGGGTTCAGCCATTGCGATGAGCGCTTCCGATTATCGTACAGGATCCACTTTTCATCACAGGTAATGATTCGATTTAAATCCCTTCATTATTGTGCCGGTTGAGTAATGCAACGCAGCAGTCAACGCGCGTTTGTTGATTTGCTTCACTCAATTCGTGAGGTACCCACCTTTCAAGCTTTTTCACCTTACCAATTTGCTTCAAGTGGATTAAAACAGTTTTATCACTAACACCGCAGCCTGCAGCTAACTCGGATGTGGTTTGCGATGGATCCGCTTCCACAATAGCCTTCAATTCTTCATTATCAACTTTGGTCTCCGGCCGTCCACGGGGCTTGTTCTGCAGGTCGAAATTTCCAGAACGAAAACGTTGGAACCAAAAACGCACTGTGTTTTCTTTTGCGGCACCGTCGCCATACACATCATTAATCCTTCGAGCCGTTTCTGCAGCACTGGTGCCACGGTGGAACTCGTACTCGTAAATAACGCGATATTTCAAGTTTTTCATTTTGTAAACTGAGTGACACAAAGAAAAAAACAATTGAGGAAAAAACAAATGAATTATAATTTTCAAAACACAAATACATGAGTAAATAGCTGTATAAATTTGGATTTGGAATTCCTAACCAAAGAGAAGATATTTGAGATCAAATTTGCCAGTACGGCAAAACGCTAATTTCATATGTAAGGACCTAATATATCTAAATTATTACGGAGTTGAGTTTGTTACACGTTAAGTGACGCTTAACGATTGTTGGCGTGATTCAAAATGCTCTTCCAAATGCCACTTGTCAAATTAGATGTCTAAATGTATCTAAGTCCTTAATATTGGTCGCTCACCTGGTTGCGAGGTTGCGGCCAGACTAGCGCCGCGCGGCGGGCCGGGTTATGGGAGGTGTTTAATATTGCACAACGGCGCGAATCGGCGGAAATGCTCCTACGTGGGTGGCGTGATGGTGTGCGCCGATACAGGGATTGGTATTGTTAATCTCAGATAAAACACCGGCGCGTGACACGATTCCAAACTTATTTCATTGTCTGCCGCCTAAAAAGCGCAACAATGGTATTCGTTGGGATTGAAAATAAACTAATGGCGGCAAATGTCATATTACTAATCCTGGCGCCTCACGGGATTATTTTGGAAGATTTTAAGTATATTTTTTTTAATGTTTGTATTGTTTGCATGTTGCAACGAGATGACAGAATTAAAAAAAATACATAATTATTATCTAAACCTCTCAAAATGACCAGGCTCATCTCATAAGTTCTCGAAACGTCGCTACACGACATAATTTCACCTATACAGGGTTATTTGTAAAACATTAATAACCTCGCAGGGCTATATTCCTGCCTTAATTATGTGTCGAAAATGTTCAAGCTATTATGACCTAATATCAACAGTTAAGGAGATATGCGACATCAAAGTTTGCATTTTTTTCCCAATATTTCTGACTTTTTTTGTGAAACGTTGGACTATCATTACAGTAACTTATATCAAATATGAAAAATTCATTCCCTTTAATACAAGCCAAATAAAAACAGGGTTTCAGGGTTTTTATCATTTTATTTAACTTATATTGAAACGAATGAATTTTTCGTAATCAATACGAGTTACTGTAATGATAGTCTAACATTTTACAAAAAATAAGTCAGAAATAATGAAAAAAAATGCAAACTTTGATGTCGTATATCTCCATAACTATTGATATTAGGTCATGATAGCTTGAACATTTTCGACTCAAAATCAAGGCAGGAGTATAGTCCTGCGAGGTTATTAATGTTTTACATATAACCCTGTATAAAGAGGACCGGCCGGCGGATACGCAATCAGTTTTACGTTGTTGAGGGCGGGCTAAACGCTACAGAAATCCACAAGCGAACCGTACGGCGCGTGCTGCTGGCGCGTGAGTGATACCAGCGATAATAAATAAAGAGAGTACCGACGTGTAAAGTTTAACAGAATATTCGAGAAAGTGAAAATATTTACAGTAACTTACCAGAGACGTGCGATGGAAAATGATTTCGGTTACGCTGCCGGTAACAACGATGTCGAACTATACTGAACTATATCGGATTGCAAAATATTGACAATAGTACATACCAGATTATATTAAATTGGTCTCAATATTTTATTAGTAATAAATCTGTGTTATTAATTACATTATACATTTATAATTAATATCTCTCATTAAATATATCAAAATACAGATTTCTTTTACCGTTTTCAAATAACTATCTAATCTATATACATAAAAATTCAGCCTGCGTACGTTTGTGCTCGCAAAACTCGAAAAGTAGTCAGTCGATTGACTTGATCATTTGACTTATCGTTGCATTCCAATATGCACACGTTTTTATATACCTTTGCGGGACAGAACATTTTGCCGCCATTTTGAAATTTTCAATAAAATGTATTAATTTTTAATATTAACCAATATACACCTTAAATAATGAATATTATATGAGTAATAGATAGCAAAAGCTTTTTGAATTTGAATGTATTTTTGATGCCTCAAGGTAGTGTAACACCTTAAGCATGTATGTATGCATGTACATAATGAATAGGTTATTTACATACGCACGTATTATCCAATGTTTCTGTTGCTGTTTATTTATGAACGTCATGCAAACGAGTATTTGTACACACATTTTATACATACAGGAGAAAACGTTTGTAGTGATTCACGTAGATAGTAGGGCATCCTAATCAAATCGAGCAGACTGTATTTAATGTCAAAATGATGTTCAATTAATATTATAAAGCATTTTATTGTATTTCAATATAAATCGTTCTCCTGGTCACGGTAAGCACTGTGATGAGTCTGCGAGATAGTGGGTCCTCGTCAAATGACGGTATTTCTAGAGATGCTTTCAGTCAGAGATTTTATATGAAAAATATTATACAGTCGTAAAATAGTTGACGCGAGTTGAATTTAATTTTTATCTACTATGTTCAATTGATTTGCCAAATCCTGGCCGCGGCTAAGCAATGTGATGAATCCTATGGGGTGACCCGTCAAAAATACGTCGTAGAAAGTAATATTAAATAATGTAAATTTCATTACAATGGATAAAGTCATTTGCCGTATGATGTTAGCGAAAATAGTTGTATGGCGCGGGTGGCAACGGCTGAAGTCGACAGATACGCTGTAACTATAAAAGGATCGCGGAATAAAATATTATACCTTCTATGAAATATTAAAAATAATGTATTCTATACAATATTAATGCTCTGCCAGTGCTAACTATACATTTACTGAAAATAATTATTAACTGAAAAGTGCGCTTTTGAATGCAATATTAACTAAAAATATTAACTAACATCTTGGGTTCGCATACTATATTGAAAATACCTAATGCCCTTTGCATTTACTAAGTATATTACCTAAATAGCCACAGCTATACCATCCTGTCCGTCAGGGACGAAACATAAAACATAGTTATATTTCTAAAAGTGCTACCTCTTACGCGACAAAAATACCTATTGCAGTCGGGCTATGAATATGAACTATTTCCGCCTCATAATGGCGCCTGGAACCAATACTAAAAACCTCACTAGAAATAATAAATGCGACTAAATCTCGATAAATACAATATATACTATTCGTAATACGTCGTTGAATTGGCACATGATTCGTCTAATGGATGAAGGACCCCGTTGTGTATCGTAATAACTTCAAATTCTTTTATAGGAGCAGTGTGGAAACAATTGCATAATATTACGTAATATAAACATCTAACGAACCTAATAATCTATACATTTATGTTACAATAAAATACGTACACTAGAAAGAATTCATGTATTAGAAATAAAACATTTTCGATTTGAGACAAACCAGTAAAATCGTTCGAACGGCGCAAAGGGAAAAATTCACACATATTAAATAACACTGAAATTAATAATTATAAACACTTTGTATTAGCATATTCTTACCTTGAATGGTTCCGTCTTAGACGTGCATGAACCTGTTCATATTAATTCCGTGGGAAAATAATACATATATTTGCTATCTACGAAATACCACATTTTTGAAGTGAAACTTCTTTATGAATAAATAGATAAGGTCTCGGGGATGGTTTGTTCGAAAGGATTCTACAACAGCCCGTGAGTTTATATGAAATAATAGTTTCTTTGAATGCTAAATTTTGGTTTTTTAAACCCTCAGCATCTCTGCCGAGGGGGGTTGAGGCTCCGCGCCCGCCTAAACCCGGTGACCAACTTCCTAAGTGACTAAATGGCCCCCCTTGTTCCTCCGGAACTTACTGCATCCCGAGACTCTATCTCTTCTTTACGAGATGTGATCCTGTGACGCCTCTCTTTTAGGCTTATAATTGAGATGTACGTACTCTTTTGGTACGAGTTTCTGATGATGGGTGCTGTCTTGAGGCGCCTTTCTTTTAGGCCGGTGTTTGAAGAATCATGTACTCTTTTGGTACGAATTGATGACGACATTAGCCTCCTTTGCGGGCATAGTCAGCGATGTTACAAATTATTGTGCAATCTCATTATGCCTTTTCAGAGCGGCGTCCCACGATTCTGCATCTTGCAACATTTACTTTGGACAAATGTTAGAGTGTTAGTAACATATTTATAATATCCCAGCTATTCCATATGAGTGAATGATTTTTATATTTATTCTGGCCCTGTCTTTCTTACAGAGGACGAAATAGAAGTTAACGTTTTCTATCAAGGTTTTACAGCATTCAGGCATGAAAATCCTTCCAAAGACAAAGGGAACCTTTTGTGGGTTATGTGGCCCTGCGCCTGGTGAGGAAAGAGGTCGGTTTATTGACGACCCCGAGCAACAAGGAGGGCCCCGCCTTTAAGGGACCCTGCAGGGGCTTGTGCGGGTTCCACGCCCAAGTGCCGGCAAGCATCTACGCCCCAACCAGCTAGGCCATCACAAACCAGATATCCCCAATCTTTAGTTAGATCTCCCCATTCTGTCCTTTACTCGTCGTTCTGAAGCTACTTGTTAAGCTAGATGTACCGAGGTACTCAAATCATAAAGAGTTAGCTGAAGACCGCATTGCGCAATACTTATGCAATACAATTTTTATAAGGCTACTAAGCGTTTCTTATAGAATTATGTGTATTCAATTGTTAGTAAAAATAGTATGAAAATCCCCATACTTTAAAATATATTCGTTCGGAAGAATTTCTCGTACGATTTGGATTGATATCTGGTTATGCAATACATAACGCGTCGACAATTATTATGAATCTATTAAGCACTGCTTATAGAGCTCCGTAAAATCAATTGTTAATACAAATGGTATGAAAATCCCCATGCATCAAAATATATTCGTTTGGGAGATATTCCCGTACGAATTGAGCCAAGATCACACAAGAAATCGTGATATTAATTATACATTATTGCTCCGATTTTAAATCTTCCCAAAATAAATACATTTCAATAGTGAAAATAATTAATCGATAGATAATATAAATGTGTTCCTTAGCTGTTACACAGTGGCGGTATGATCCTCTCTGGTACTGATGAATGGTAGATTCCTCCATACGTCCGGGCAGCAACTCCGTCCGCAAATGCTGTTCTGGAACTCAGGGCTCCGTCGGTAGTCTGTCGGGCAGCGCTCCCGCTCGCAAGTCTGGTCTCGAACTGAAGGGGCTGAGTATATCGTGTTCGCTCCTTTTATAGCAACGATTTCACCATACCTCTGAAATCCACGCTAGTGCAGTGACTCATCCTATGCGCGATGACCTCACCGCCGGCGCTCGCCATTGGCCGGATTCAGTCATCAGGACGGTCGCCTCCGGCTCAACCCGTCGAAGGCAAAGCGCGCCTGTGATTGGTCCGTTTCGTTAAAATAACAGTAAAGCACCCGCTACACGCGAGACTTGCTGTTCCGATTCATAAATAATAAAGGCTCGTTCGCACCTACTCACAAGGTCGAGTCTATTAGGATTGGCAAACAATATTAATTTAACACAGAATTATATCTATGGTATAATAAAGATCTAAGAAATATTACTTGTATAGCTGAATATTCAATATTTTGTTAGCCTCTTGTAATACATAGAATCTTAAGAAGAAATATATCAGGCTTTTACTTTTAAACGATTCCAAACAGAAGAAATATATTTTTGATGTCCATACTTGACTTTTTTTTTAATATTATTATTTTAAGATTTTCTAAATTTATTAAATCTATCTCTATGTCGACCATCACACGTTTAATATGAAAAATCGGTTAGTTCGAAAAATATTCTGGTCCCAACAAAATGCTTTGTATTTATATAATTAATAAAAATAAACTTAGTTTTCACCACTTTTGTATTGAAAAGTATCAACATGTTTCAGAGCTCGTAGCCCCTTCGTCAGGATATAATATCTTGATGACCAAGAAGTTTTTTAATTAATTTATTAACATGAAATAAAAAATTCGCATTTTAGAATAACCAAATAATACACCGGCCGTTCTATTACCAAATTATTCATGACTTTATTATTCATCTTTTTTTTTATATATTTCCATATATATACCATTTTTTTATATTTCCATATATATACCATTTATATATACCAACATTTAATATCTCTGGACGTCTTTGATCCATTGATGATTGACTGGCTAAGCTTCTTTAGTTATTTGTATGGTAATTAAAATCGTTACTTTTCTATATATGTTTGTTTTTATATGTAGAAACATTTCTCTAGCATTTCATATTATTTGTCCCGCTAAGGAAATTTACAGAGGATTGACGCAATCTGTCCTTCGCTACGGTCGAGTTTTGTGGACAGAAAGCAGAGATGGTCCAGTGCAATATTTCGCTCGGTTATTGGTGGACATTCAATTACGCGGGATAAGTGGGCGTGAGATAGCGGCCAGCGATCGAGCCCGTCCAGCCACCGGTCCCTCGGGACATCGAAACACGGCAAATACATTACCCGCTGCGGCTATAATCCAAATGTTCGAAACGGTAAACAAATTTGAATAATAGCGAATTAACGGCCCAGTACTCAAATAAACAAGAAATATGAAAACTTTTAAGTGTTGCGCGACACTTCATAACGAGTGCCACAGACAAAAAATTTTCTTAACGGATTGAATTGTAATATTCTTTGGGGTAATGGTGAAATCGATACGACTTATATTATATATACACTACCTGATATATCCGGCGTATATCAAGGCTCGAGGATCATTTACATATTTCCCGAGCCAGCGCATTCCGACGCCCCCTCACTCCTCATCACTCACTGTTAAGTCAATGTTATCCATCGTGAAAGTTGTTCCTAGAAAGCCCTTTTCTGTGCCCTTAATACGTCGACACTTGGCGATAGACTGCCAATATTCAATCCGTGAAGAGAAGTTAACAGATCTACTTCTCTATAGTTGAAAGTTAAAAATAAATAAATACTATTAAGAGCCTGTACCTTTCTTTTATTAGGAGTTTTTTGAGTACGCATCTCAGTTCTGGAACACCAGATATCAAGTTCATTTAAAGAGGATCGATAGTTCAAAACTGATTTTAAAATATTTCTATTTCCGTTCCCATTGAAATCATATCAATAACGTAGATTCCACGGCCTTCTTTAACATTATACCATTGGTCAATCGCAGGAATACTACTGATGTTATATTTCTTTATAAACTAGCTACTTCTAGGATTGACTGCCCAGCATTGCTGCGACGCATCCTCCCTGAGAGTACACGGAAGATCCTCTAGATCAAATGAGACATCGAACTTTTCACGTTGTAATACCTACTCCCGGTAAAACTCGTTTATTACATCTAATTTGTTCTACACTAAAGTCGGCGACTTGGATCTCTTAAATTCATCAATCTAGGATTTTAAACTCTTGGATATTCACCACACTCACAAATCTATTTTTCTTTTTTTTCTTGTCTCTTCCTCTTTTTACAAATTAAATCTATTCTTTCCTCCCTATTCCTTATTCATCTTTTACCTTTTAATTCCTTGACTATCTTGGTTTGAATATTGAATTTTGTTATTTTTGTTAAATATTAATACATAATTGTTTATTCTTTTAAGATGGTCTCTATACTGTTTAATTTTCGTGTATAAGCTGATTTTTATTTGTACTGTTAGTTTTCCGCAAATAAAAAACAAGTATTTTTGTACCAAAACTACAAAAATAGAAAACGATAATTTACATAGCGCAATTTTCGTAAGAATTTTAACACAAGAGCACTTATGTATCTGTTATTATAAAATTTGTTTGCTTTTTTTTTTAAAGAAAATTGGCATTTAATGATGTTAATAGATATACGAAAAAAATCGTTGCGGAAGGAAGACGTCGAATAAAAAAAAGTGTTTATAACGAGCAGGTTTAACGTGTATGTTTATCTTTATTACATAGCAGAGATGTGTGCAATTGTCTGCTAGTTCTTCCAGCTTACGTCACATGACCGCTAGAACTTAGATTTCTTAGAATTTTGTCTGTTTCGCTTGAAGTAATTTCCTTCAAACTGTGGAATTTATCTGCGGAATCATGTTATCCAGTTTACATTACAGAAGCGCTACAACACAGAGTGTATGAATGTGTATGAAGTGAGAGTTGTGTGTCTTGATGGTAAGTTAGTTAACTTGTAATCTGAAGCTCAATATACGTAGCGTGCCATAGAATAAAGGGGTCGAGAAGTTAATACGTCTCCCACGGTATATGTATATGCCGTACAAATGTAAAAGCGTATGCAGTGTACAAAGTACCCTCTGTGCAACTTTTAAGGGAAACAACGTCAGAAGGGTGGGGATTAATATTTTTGCAGTAAAGACAAAGGGGTTCCGGCGAGTAGACATGTCTTTGTTCAGTTGTCACAGCAATCAGAAACCAAATACGTCATGGTGGAAGGGGTGGGGGGTATCTAAGTGCAAGGGCGATTGCTTTTGCGCCTACTTGAAGCATGGTGCACTACAAAGCAATAGTGCGTCGGCTGCCGTACTTCTTTCTGGAGATGCATCCATGAGAAAATAAGAGACTATTAATTTTTAGACGCGCCTTTCATTTCCTGCCGAGAAAAAATTTATTATTTCTCGATTATTTCACATATAAATATTTTGATTAAAACATATCCTATTATATATGAAGGAAATAAGAAAGGCAGATAAAAGGGGTATTAAAGTAAAATTTACAAAATAAATGTTGTCTAAATAGTTTAAAAAAATATATTTTTTTAATTTATTAATATTTAAGTTTACATCATATTTTACACATATGATACACATTATTTTATTTTGATGGATTTTTTTTCAAATTTTTTAGAGTCCCATGAAAGTATAAACTTGTGTATGAAATCGGAGAATGCCACAAGTGTGATAGATAATTGTTTTTTTTTTTTTTAAATAATACATACATGCAAAGAAATATACATATATAGAAATATTTAAAGATAAGAATGTAAAGTTGATATTTCAGTTTTTAAAAATAAGCATGTTAAGGTTAATATCACAAATCTCATCCCTCAATTTTCCAATGATTTTACGCCCTTTTTGAACTTTGCATAATGTTGTACAGTTCTAATATTCGCTGGTAGGTTATTGAAATATTTAATTCCTAGTAGTGGTGTTGCATGGCTGTTTTACTGCATTAAGTGTATTTAGGGTTCCAATCATGTGCGTTCTTTTGCTACGCCTATTTTGATCTTGAACTATATTCGTATTTTTTGATTGATAGTTTCTTTGTGTATTTGTAATATTCAGTTGGTTTTATATATGCTGTCTAAATTTGGGACCTTGAATTCTTTGAAAAGTAATTCCATAGCATAAGCAGGATGGTTTTACACGTTCCTCCCCAGGTAATTATTCCATATTGAAGTATGGATTGGACGAAAGCGTGATATATTATTATATGAGATTCTTGTGTTAATATATTGCGTAATCTTATAAATATAAATAAAAATATAAATATAAATTACGAACTCTGTTTACCATTTATTTGTTCCTTCCATTTTAATTGTTGATCTACAATGACACTTAGGTACTTTGTAGATTTTGTCATTTTTAGATTGTCGCAGAGTATGGAGTCACAGTTTTCTATTGTGCATTTGGTATTATGTATTTTCAAGTTCAACTTGTATATCATTAATTAATGTTTGTGCTATTTTACGAATAGGAGGTTACAATGTAGATAATGGGGAAAGTTTGTAAAACAGCAGTTAGATCAACTGTACTACGTGTGGGTCAGAACATTGGGCAAGTATAAAAATGGACGACAGATAGATGGACAACGTACATGTTGATGTAAAATTTACGTGTTTGTGAAGTAAAAAGATTTGACAAAATTGAAAATGTAATTTTAGGGTGGCCGTTGAAATGATGAAAGAACAACGATTTAAGTGGTATGGACATTGGACGTATGACGCGAAGGAAGGAAGATCGCATGATTCATAAAAATACGAGTACCGAGACCGACAGACGAAGAAGCGCACTATTGAATTCTTCAGTCAGTCCAGAGCAGATTAAAGTGGAACAGATTCATTAAAAGTAAACAAACTCAGATAAACGGGACAAAGCGAGGACAAAAATTCTTGTATTTAATTATTTGATACTCTTTACTTTGGTTTGAAAATGTTACGTCGACGATTATCTGACGGTTATTGCATAGCGACTGCTCATTATTCCAAACGGGTAGGTAGTACGCTATATCGAAGTGGTACGATTTGTGCGCTCGGATTGTCGGATACTCCGTCACTAAGCAGCTCAGGTGGCGGTCGCGTTTGAAATTAAATTATCAGGTACCCGAGCCACATTTTGTAATACTCGAGTCACGATCTGCGATGTTGTGTAGCGACAACCTGCATCAACGGTGATTTAATATTTGCCAACCAGAAATCGATGTTGCCGTTTCTATAACATTATCATGTCAATGAATTCGCAAATTAATTAGTTGGGATTCTTGTTTGGACGTTTGGATATTGCCGATTATCATGTCGATGAAGTAGTAAAATTATTTGATTGGAAAAAATATTAATTTTAGAAAACTTACAAATTTTGTATACCTAGACCCCACTGATTGTTCATTTAGCATAAATTATTTGCGTCTGTCCTGACGAAGTTACAGTACAGTATCGAAACAGTAATATGAATGTATATTATAGATATCTCGCAGAGACGAAACTGAATTTATTATGGGAAAGTAGGTATAGAAGTCATTTGGGTGTACATAGGACTTATGACCTATCTTTATGGTTGGCTTAAGTGATCACTTTACACAATTGTAACATACGCCATTTCCACCCATGATAGAATATACCATGCTTATTCATTTTTTGGAAGTTGTATATATGTTCAAATTGCGTGGAAAGCTTTCACATATGAGTTGTAAGCGCCTTTCCATGCGGCCTGTACAAAGCCATTTTCATTCCCCTAAATCCCCACAGATGTCGCTAATGAGAAAATCTACATTGATTTTATACGGAATTTTGAGAGCAATATACTTTATTGTGTAATGTATACATTAATTGATTAATAATGTCTCTGTGACATAAATCCAGCACTGTTCTGAAAGATTTGAACAAACTCAAAATATTCTGAAACAGTAATATGTTTAAAAAAATCGATGTGGTTTATAAAAAGTTTTTTAGTTTTCACAATTTAATTGATTATCATTTATCATCAACATTACCAGCCGTTTGCTTTCCACCGCTGGATGAAGGCCTCTCCATGTGTCTGTCTGTCCATGGTTACTTTCTATCACTCTGTTCCGTAAATTTGATTGTTCCGTAAGTTTGATAATTAGATCAGTCCACCGGGCTTTAAGGCGAATGACCGCATTCGTCCAGCCATTATCCATCCTCTGCCATTTTATTCTCTTGGCGAATTTAATTATATCAACTCTAGATGCGTGTGTAATCTTTTTGATCTGAATGTAAATTTCTCAAAAAGAAAGCCAACATGTCCATTTTTAAAGTCAGAAATTTTAAAATAAGGAGAGTCTTCTCCTTCCCACTGCGAGGATAACGTCTGCCTTGGTTTGCGTCGAATCTTCTC
This sequence comes from Agrypnia vestita, assembly GCA_016648135.1. NCBI lineage: Eukaryota > Metazoa > Arthropoda > Insecta > Trichoptera > Phryganeidae > Agrypnia > Agrypnia vestita. Next base: position 8,349 of record JADDOH010006891.1, on the reverse strand, counting down.
GTGGCTGAGGAGCCATAATCTCGAACAATATACCCTTCATATGTAATGTAGGTACATTTGCTAGGCAAGCGGATTTGAGGGACGGATCTTCCCCTTTTCCTTTCAATCTTCTTTTTTAGATTGTTTCGGCAGTCATATTTTGTTCACACGCTTCTACGGGCAATTTACTTATTGACGCCATTGTAATAAGGGTGGAGAGGGAGGAGGGAACTTCCACTTTTGTTTAGCTCCACCTTAAAAGTGTTTTTACATCTTCCTTAGCCACGGGATAGTCACCCAAAAATAAATAAAATACTGTAAATATGAAGATCTTCATCTTCGTGGTCGGGGGCCTAAAGATTTTGACGCATCCGTATTTCCCTGTCTCACGTCGCTTCGGTTATAGTTCACTAATTAAGGCCAAATCTGTCATCTATATTTTGTGCTGATTATCGGAGCTTAGTCTGGGGTAAGCCTTCAACATTTTTTTAGAACCGGGATAATTTATTTAACATTATTAAAAAAAATGAGACTTGGAACGCATGTTTTATGTTATGACTCATGTATTATACATATATATATGGGTACATAAACATAAAGTACCTATTAACAATCTTTTTAAATGAATATAATTTTTTTTTTAATGATCTTCTTTTAATCACTATTTTCGCACATCACAAAAAAACTCGTTTGGATTCCAATCTAGCAAATGGTTCAAATCATTCGTAAAATTTTTCTCGATTTAAGTAATTTAATAAGTAACAATTCATTAATTTAATGGATTTTTTAATGCCTAGGATATTTTTAAATTTATTGGATATTTTTAACTTCCTAGACGAAGTATTTCTTATTGGGACTTTAAAATAATAATTGGGATAAATAATATTATCCTTTCTTAATTATGTGTTTCCAATGAAAAAAATATATTCTGATGGTAGAAATGAGGTGAAATCATGGAGCGTCGTAAAGGAAAGCAGTGAAACCACGGAATGTCGAAGAATACAAAAGGTGAAAAAAAAATTCATAAACATAATATTTTCAAAATCTACCAACACCGTAATCCTAGTATTTAAACAAACTTAGTACCGGGATTACGGTGCCTAGAAAAGCCCAGGATCGCGGGAATAAAAGCGCTAGTCCAAGGTGATTCACCGGCCGCCTTCCCCTCGGAGTTGTCAAGAAGATAAACTTTGGTAGTCGCCCCTCTGGTATTCGCAAGACGTGTCCAACCCACTGTAATTTAGATGTTTTTATGTGTAGGAGAAGGGGCACCATTCCGAGGCTCTCCCTTATGTCAGTACTTTTCACTGGAACCAACAATGATACTCCTGCTACCCCCTATGTTAGCACATTTCAGCAGCATGGATTCTTGATATCATTCTCTCCGTAATAATGCGTATTGCGTCTTCATACAGAATTAAAAATAAGACAACATTCGTTTGACCTATGCACGTATCTCGGAATTCTTTATCAACGCACTCATAAAGGAAACGTAGTCTCAAATAGGTAATTATTTGAATTACTAGCTATAACCCATCAAAAACGACGTACATCTATTATTTATTTCGGCCGCCAGTTAAGGCAGTGGGAACATCGCTATCTAGAGTAGCGTAGCGGCTTGATAATGTTAGTGGTGGACGTTATTAAATAGAGAATAATGCTTTTTTCGCTTCTTATACCACTTTACTATTTGCGCCATCTGGCAGTGTTTGTTAGTGACGGACATTGTTACGTAGAGAGTAAAAGGAATACGATCAGCTGTTGGATAGGAAGTTACGGACGGACATTCGAAATTCGTTTCGCTCTCGCCCGGGGCGTGTTTTAAATACCATTATTCGTTTATTCAATATTGTCTTTAGTAAATGTTTTATGTCGCGAAATAAAGAGTTGAATTCTGCAGTGCTTGCGGCTGCGGTAAACATAATAAAGTACGATTCTAGTGAAAATAATACAACTCTTAATAATCATTCAACCATAAACAATTACTTTATTACTTTCGTCGGCCGGTTTGGCGTGCAATAAAACGCCTGGCGTGCGCGAGCGCAGTCGGGCGACACTCGCTTAAAAGCTCAGGGAGGAAAACTGCGCAGTGTCACACACAAACATAATCCGATTCATAAAATTTGCTACATTATACGCTGTTTCGCCGTTAACACGGGTTTTAAGTGGACAACAGCGGTCAACTCATTAAGGCCCAGCCAGCATTGTTAGCTGGAAAGGAACATGCCTGGCACTTTGGGAAAAGGGTATTTTTTCTGACTAAGATAAATAATTAGACGAATTTCTGAAAACAATATCCACCCATTTAGGTACCGTTTTGAGTACGTTTTATTATTTATAGGCTTTTTCAACATACATGTTATCAAAATATCGTTAATGATCCCGGTAGATTGATTTTTTCTGATATTTAAGTACAAGGAAAGAACGTTTAATAAAAATTAGGGATATACCTTTATAATTAGGGATATACCTTTATAAATAGGGATATAGAAAATATACCTATTGTAGTAGACGATGGCTCATAAATTATTGCGTAAGTATAGTGTGCGTGAGTTCTAAGATCAATGAGGTCTTTCACGTGATATACAATGGTTTTCGGCGTTACTGAATATTGCGAATTTCGAAACTGTTAAATAAGTTTAATAAAATTTCACTTTTAAACTGATACTGTGTTATGCGATTTATTAAAGTACTTGTTAATAGTTTTGTTAAAATAGAGGAAATAAAAGCTTTTAGCGAAATTCACTGCAGAACTTTTTTATAAAAAATGGTCAATAATTGTTAAAAAATTATTATATTTTAATTGAATATGACATGATTATCTGACGAAAATTAAATAAGTAGAACTAAAATAATTTTTTCATCATAAAAAATGAAGAAAATTAGTACATTTTTATCCAAACACATTTTTGGCTACTTTTTTTGAAAATAATGATTGGTCAATTTATCACGAAGAATATGTTCATAGATTGAATAGACCGCAATGTATATTTTATTTCTATTGTTGTTAGTAAATTTTTTCTTTTATATTAAAAGATTTAAATTTTTCGTTTGTATATAAAATGTATCTTCTAATAGATATTAAAAATACTCGCAAAATATCCGTATATCGACACATGATTTTTCCTAATTGTGGCTTCAATTCTTTTATAGAAGTATGTATTTTGTTATGTATTATAGAAATAAGTATGAAGAAGAAGTAAGAAGTTAAATTATTTATTCTTCACTCGTTGTTGCTAATTTCACCCGTAGTTTGAGTCTTTTAAACTGGATGGCTTGTAACTTGCAGTCCTGTGTTTTCCAGTTTAATTACTATAGTACTGCCCTCCCCCTACCTGTTGTTCTCGCAAACTATTTTTTATTTCCGTTCTTTAATTTGAGTGCATCGTCATTAAGCTCGTACCTGGGTCATTCGTTTGAAGGATTATATTGTACGGCAATTTGGATTTGAGAGATTACATTCTCGGATAGGAATTTGCGTTTCATTTATGTCATATTTTCGAGCGCCTTTTTCATTATCCCAATGGGTTATGCAAAAGCAGATTGGATGGAGGCGTATTCGCTTTTGGATCACGAAAAATACTCTAAGTTTGTATCTCTATTTCCGTTATAATTTACATTTGATGTATCTACCAAAAAATATATGTATATTAAATGAAACAAATTATAACTAAATATTTTGATGCATTATAAAGTATTGGATTTCTTGCAAAAACTCTACATTTTACATGAACATAGATTCGTTATTTTACTAGGGACTAACTTTTAACTTTTCTGGAAAATCAATCTATTAGATATCTCTGTTATTATAATATTAATTTTTCTAATGACAGTTTTGTAACTTCCTCAATCTTGGTTCGAGAGAAAAAAGTAAAAAAAAATTCACACATATATTGTTGCGGTGATTGCGGAAAATTATTTTAATTTAACATCTTTCTAAAGTGTTCAATCTTCTACCGGTCTGTGTTATTATCAGGGTTATTTTATGGATCGAGTGTCACACTCCTCTGCCATGACATACAACTCTCGCTTCATCCACAGTCATACATAGCTGCATGTAAGCTTTTCCGCGGCTGCCCCCTATTTCACTTGTTATTTCTTTCTTATGTTCCCTCCTTATTCAATTCCTTAACTCGTGCGACCATTTTTTTAAGTTCTATTCGCGATGCTAAGATCAGCTGTACATTATTTTTTACTGAAAAATGAACAGTGTAAAAGAACTGCCAATTGAAACACATGTAGCACTAACAATATTTTTGTATGTAGGTATGTTCTGAGAACACAATTACTGGATTTTGTCCACAAAGGGATAATTATTAATTAAGATAAATTATAAGTCTCACTGAGCTGAAACAATTTATATGAGAAACGTGTACGGAAGTTTTTTGTAGTATGGACCATAAAATGGAGTTTAAAAAATTGAAAATTTTGATTTTCAGGTGTATTCTAGTGTACTTGTTAAATAATTTGGAATAAAATCATATCATCATCATCATCACTCTTGGCTCTAAAACCCCTGGTGGGTCTTGGCCCCTCAAGAGTCTTCCTCCACTCATCTCGGCTTAGTGCCAGCTCTCTCCAGTTCATAAGCTCCAAGGCAGAAATGTCCTTGTGGAAGTTGTCGCTCCATCTTGATTTTGGCCTTCCTAAGCTCCTTCGCCCTATCAGCTTTGAGTACAGCAAGGACTTTGATGCTTGATGCTCGGTCATTCCCTCCACATGACTCAGCCACCGAAGTTTTCTCAGTTTTATAAATGTTGTGACGTTTAGCTCCTTAAACAGAGTATAGAGCTCATTGTTTAATGCATCATATATACATTAAAAATAATATTACTTAATACTCCACCTTTAAAGTATAGAGATATCATTACTGAAAAAAAAAATATATATATATATATTATTTTATTTCATGAGAAGTAAGAAGAGTATAAGTATTGTCACTTTGAATATATGAATTTTTTCAGATTTGAAACATATTTATACTTATACAAGTTTAAAAAAAATTATAATGTGTGAATGTTCTTACGGTGGAATTGGCGAACGTTGCATTGTATTATGTAACCACTTAAGCCAGCTCATACAGGTCGTAAGCCCTGGGCCAACCTATAAAAAGGCTTCCATACAAGTTTCTTCCATCTGAGAATTCTATAATTTATCTTTATTAATAACATTTAATTTAGCTTTTCAGCATCGTCGGATTAATCAGTACCGAGTTTCGCCATCGACAATCTTGTTAACCGATGACAAATGAACGCCGGACCCGACGGGATAGTGTCTCGATACTCAATATTCCGCCGTCTGCAGCGGCCGGAGTGTGCCGAGTGGGCGCTGTCGTGACTGGGAGCTGATGAACCCGCCGCATAATGATAGCCTTGTGCTTCGGTACACATTATATAAATATATACACGCAGCTTAATCTTGCGGCTCGCGGGTCAAATGACGAATGCCACCCGCGTGGAGCGACGCCCGGGCGGTCGGGCGCACAAGGGCCGAAGCGACCCTGACCGGACGTCCTCGGGACGACGTCACTAACCACCGATTTATTTATTCAGTAAATTGAAAAGCAAATCATTGAAAAGAAAGAAAAGAAAGAAAGAAGAAGAAATAATAAAAACAATTTTAAAAAAGTAACCCATAAAAACCAAGTTTTTATTATACTCCCTTTCTTTGTAAAATATAACAACAATTAAAGATGACTTACAGTAATTTAATATATTTCTAAAATGTCAGATGTTTTGAGCTTTGATAAGACACTTCATGCTTTGAAGATTAAATTCTAAAAACATTTGTCAGTCAATTCAGATTTTCGACATTCGTAGTCAAGTACCTATTATGCATACCGACGGAGTAATTCAAATTTAGAAAATATTCCGCGACGTTATTGGGCCGCCGTAATCAAACTTTTCTAACGATTCCAATTTGAAAAAACCAATAAAATTTCTAAAAATACGAAATTATACTATAATTATTAATTTTTTTATCAAAAATTTGATAGATCTTCTTGATCGTCGCCACGAGTTTACTTGCCAAGTTTCAGCTCGATTGGATCACGGGAAAAGGGTCAAAAATCGATCCAAAGTTTTTGTTGACGGCAAGCAAGCAGACGCCACGAGTTAATATAAAGGGAGTAAAAAAAACATTTTTTTAACGTATGTTGCATTCCTAGTTTATCTATTATTTTGAGTTCGTAAGAGACATTATAAACCCATAAATAATCTAAATCTTTCGTTGCATACTCTGAGGGTTTAGTAGTACTCTTAGAGTTGGCAATTCTCTTAAAGTTTAGTCTAAGGTTTGCTTTTATCTTAGAATTAATGTCAGAGTTACAGTTTCTTTTTAGAGTTGGTAGTACTTTAGAGTTTGTGTAAATACAATTTGCATTAATGCGGAGGATTTTTTTTTTGTGTACAATTTTGTTGGATATTTTATATTTATTCATCAGTCTATAAATGGTAGACAGGTGCTCGTGCATGTTTTTAAATGGCAATTAGCCGGACAACTAACAATATATTATTTATTTTTATTGTATTATATGTCTGTTATATGTATATTTTACCGATTTTTTTATGATTATGTAATTTAAATTATTCAATTGGGCGTTTTTCATCGTCATACAGATGATCGCAGCTACATTCAAACCAGTTGCATTAATTTTTTCGTCATTGGAAATTGGGTGAAAAAAGTAATCCTTGGAATATAAACGTGAGTTTAATTATAATTTCATATTTTTCTACTAAAGTGTCGAGAGGAACAGAATCTCTCGCCGACAGGTAAAGTATTAAATGAAGAGATATTCTGTTGAACTCTCGAAACTTGAGTAGTAAAATATAAAATTATAAATTCATTCACCTAGAGGTAAAATATGTGTTTTTCACTAAATTTAATGATCATCATGAATAATCTACACAGCTTTAACGTCAAATCTATCAATTTTACATTTCGGAAGTTGATTCGGTTAGGGTCCGTAATGAAATGTATTGTTTTATTAGATTTTTTCCACAGTTATTGTTTCAAAACTAGCCTCCATATTAAATTATGGTTAAATTTTTAGATTCTTGGCAAGAGATTGTGTATTATTATAATTATTTACGAATACGAAAAAAATCTGATCATATTTTTAATAATTAATATCCGAATCAAATAATGTATACATGACAATACTGTTGTCACTGAAGGCTACCTAATATAGTTTGGTATAAAATCAAGTTTTTATAGAGGGATTGATCTGCTAAGATGTGAGATAATACTCATCAACATCATATTATGTGGGGTATAAAACCAAAGGCAGAAATATACAAAAAATTAAAAAAATTTTAAATGCAGTCACCGAGGATTAATAATTTAAAATATACTGAATTATAGATTTTATGTACTAATTCCTCCCAAAATCATGTTTCTTATAAATTTGTATGTTATATTTCCTATAAAATCTTCGAATTCAGTACATTATAAATAATTAGTAATCCTCGATGATTACATTATTTTTTTGGATATTGCTGCCTTTGTTTTTACACCCCACATATCTTTTTATTTCATATTTGTAATAACATATCATATCATGTTTGTCATTACAAAGAAAACAATTTACTTTATACTGTGATGAGGTGCATTTAAGTATTATTATATTTAATTGTGAGGCAAATTGCACCCACAAACTCGGTAGAATTATATTATAAAACTAAAATCTTCCTTTATGTGTTTTATATTTTCTCTCGGTTGCAAAATATCTTTACTGGCCTCAGAAAGGTCCCGTCAGGTCAACGAAATCGGATGGCAGGTCATTAAACGATCTTATTTTTATTGTTCGTATTTGATTACTGCTCTTAATGACTCCTCTAAGATGAAGTCATTTATTTATCGGCGCTTGTGGGAGGATAAATGCGATTATTGGGGTCAGCACTGAATGATTTACAACACTACCGCGGTACCAAGATATCATATGTTTTATGTACATAATTATTACAACAAATTATTCCTTTTGCCAGTTAGCAGTTTCGCTTGCAATGGTAAAACCTTGTTTTCAATGTTTTAAATGTAATTGATTATCAGAATAGAGACGATTTTCGAAAAACTACCTAAATTAACCAATCCGCAATGAAATACATTATTCCACTACGGCGGTGACATATGACTGTCACGTTTCATAGCCAAAATGACTGCCGTATGACGTCCTATTCCGGAGTCTCGCTGCCAAGGTTTTATCGACAGCACACGGATATTGGGAAAATAATAAAGCGGTTTGCGTATTTGCTAAATACACAGAGTGTATACCAATAGTACGGGAATGGCGTAATATAAAATAAGATTATAAATTAAAATAAAATTAAGATGCTCCCTGAAGAAGCTACGGTCGTAGCGAAACCTGGTTGG